>CM021106.1:34489997-34656494 GCA_007115665.2 Sequoiadendron giganteum | reverse complement strand
AAGTAAACTTTGCATGGACCTATGTTGATATGCCAAGTTTGGATCCGAAAGTAGTGGTTCATCATCTAGCTGTTTACCCTGGAGCGAAGCCAGTTAGGCAAAAGTTAAGAAAAATGCATCCCCAGATAGCCTTGCTAGTCAAGGTAGAGTTAGAGAAGCTCCTAGATGTTGGCTTCATACGCTTGATTGACTATCCAGAATAAGTATCCAACCTTGTACTAGTCTCAAAACTGAATGGGGGCATCCATATCTGCACAGACTTCAAAGACCTCAACAAAGCATGTCCTAAGGATGAATTTCCACTACCCAAAATTGATATGATAGTGGACATGATAGCCAAACATGAAATGCTATCCCTGATGGATGGCTTCTCGGTGTATAACCAGATAATGATTACAAAAGAAGACCAGCATAAAATGACATTTACATGTCCTTGGGGCACCTACTACTAGAAAATGATGCCATTTGGACTAAAGAATGTAGGGGCTACATATCAGAGAGCCATGACACTAATATTTCATGACATGATACACAAAACCATCAAAGATTATGTGGATGACATACTAGCAAAATCAAAGAAGAGGCAGAACCACATACCAACCCTAAGTGACATATTTGACAGACTAGAGAAGTATAAGGTCAGGCTCAACCCCAAGAAATGTGTATTTGGGGTACAATCAGGTAAAATTTTGGGCTACATAGTGTCAATGAGGGGAATAGAGGTGGATCCTATAAAGGTTAAAGCAATCCTCGATATGTAAGCACCAAGAACATTGAAACAACTCAGAGGATTACAAGGCGGACTCCAGTCCATCCAGAGGTTCATAGCATAATTGGCGGACAAAAAAATTTCCTATTCACATCTACTCCACAAGGGAGTAGCATACAAGTGGGATGAAAAGTGCAAACAGGAATTCAACAAAATCAAAGAATACCTACTTACGCCACCTGTGTTAATGCCACCCATTGCAGGAAAACCACTGATCCTATATATCTTAGCAACAACAGTAGCCTTGGGTGCTCTTTTGGCTTAGAACGATGAAAAATGGAATAGAAAGGGCTATCTATTACATCAGTAGGACAATGGTTGGCCACAAGTTAAACTACACATTCATTGAGAAAGCTTTCCTAGAAGTAGTGTTTGCTTCACAAAAATTCTGACACTACATGCTAGCACATAAAATCAAGCTCATTGCCAAAATAGATCCCTTAAAATATCTACTATCAAAAGCTATGCTCATAGGAAGGATGGATAAATGGGTCATGATATTGTCAAAGTATGACATTGAGTATGTGGAGAGAAAGGCAATCAAAGGACATGTCATTATGGACCAGCTGACAGAAGCTCCCATCTATGCAGAGAATCCACTCATATTGGAGTTTCCAGATGAGTCCATCTTTAATCTCAGCATAGCTGATCACTGGCAACTCTAATTCGATGGTTCCCACACATAAAATGGATCGGGAGCCGGTATTTTCTTCATCACCCCACAGGGGGATTGGATACCAATATCTTACAAGTTAGCATTCCCCTGTACCAACAACATTGCAGAGTACGAGGCTTTAACCAAACTAAGGATGATAAGCTCACACCATAAAAGGTGGTGGTAGAAAACCTCAAGGAATCATTTATTGATATCACATTTGAGCAGATACCGAGGGATAACAACAAAGTAGATAATGCCATGGAAACGATTGGATCCTTCCTAGATATCCCTTGCAATGTCTCAAAACATGAATTCTTAGTAGAGCAGCTTCTCATACCTACTTTCGAGGTACCAGAGTAAGAATATGTGTGTGAACTTGTTGGTCCTGGTGATCTTTGGTATCATGAAATTTACACCTACCTAAGATTAGGAGTCCTCCCGAACGATATCACCCTGAACCTCAAACGAACCTTTGTCAAAAGGTCCTTACGATTTGTCATCCTAGGGGAAACCCTCTTCTGTAGAAGCATTGATGGAACCCTATTACATTGCTTAAAACTTGAGGAAGCCCTGATTGAATTGACTGAGGTACATAATGGCACTTGCGGTTCACACTCAAGTGGTATGACCTTGGCCAAGAAGTTACTAAGAACCGGGCACTACTGGTCGACAATGGAAAGAGAGGCACATGATTTTGTCAGAAGGTGTCTAGAGTGCCAACACAATGGAGACCTTATTCAAGCACCAGCTCAAGAATTACATCCTATTGTTACACCTTGGCCCTTTTCGCAATGGGGGCTTGATCTCATAGGTAAAATCTCACCCACCTCATCCAACAGCCACAAAGTATTTCACAAAGTGGGTTGAAGCAATTCCCATGACCTACATAACTAGAAAGCAGATATCCAACTTCATCCTGAACTATCTCAATTTCTGATATGGTGTCTCTCAATCCATTATCTCTGATAATGAGACACCTTTCAATAATCAGGATGTCTATGACTTGTGTGAAAAATTCAAAATCCAACATTGCTTTTCCACACCATATTACCCGCAAGGCAATGACCAAGCATAAGCTACCAACAAAACCATTCTGAAGATCCTTAAGAAAGCAGTCAATGACTCTGGTCATGATTGGAATCTACAGTTAAATCTTGCCTTATGGGCCTACCACACCAGCATCTACATGCCAATAGGTACCACCCCATTCTCCTTGGTCTATGGATCAGAATCCATCCCCCCAATCGAGATCAAACTCCCGTGACTAACAATATCATTGCAAAACCTCATCATAGATGAGGAATACAGGGTCACAAGACCAAATAAGCTGGAGTTATTAGATGAACGGCACATGGATTCCCTAAACAATCTACAGGTCTACCAAAATCACTTGAAACGTAGTTACAACAAGAGACAAACCTTCCAAGTCAGCAAACTTGTGATGAAAGAGAACCAAAAGAATGTGCCAAATCCAAAGAGCAAAGGAAAATTTGAGCCCAACTGGCTGGGACCTTTTGTCATCATAGCCAGCTATAAATTAGGAGCATATCAATTAGCAACACCAGAAGGCGAGCCTCTGTAGGAGCCTCTGAACAACTCCCATCTCAAAAAGTTTTATGCCTAAGAACTTGCAAGGTATGGAACAGAAAAATACAAAAACAATCAGAAAAAGTCTTGAAAAAATGGTTACCTTGATGAAGATTTGGAAAATAGGCATCTTGGTGACAAAATAAATAAATCAAGAAATACAAAAATCCAAAAAATCAGAAAAAGGATTGAAAACAGTAAAGAAAAAAAATGTCCTCTAGTGAAAACCACTCGGTGGCACTTTGGACAAGTACCTTGGTGAAAACCTGGCAAACAGGTGCCAAAAGTAAATAAAGCACTCCTCGTCCACCAAGATCTGCACGACTCACTCATCCATTCCATCACATTTCATTAATCCATCCACCCATCTGCTCGCATCCATACCATAGCCTAAGTTGATGACCATATCATATTCCACCATAGTACTACTTGGCATTTTCCTAAGGTTAGTTTTTCCTACCTTTATTGAAGTAGTCTATCAGTTAATGCTGGGGGAATGTCCTTGAAAGTGGCACTGGATCAGATTTGTGTATATTTTTGTGCTCTTCCCAAGACATTAGAAAATCCAAAAACATTCAAAAAATTCATCAAAAAATCCAAAAACATGTCAAAATCTCAAAAAATCTTCAAAATTTTTTATCATTGAGTCTTGTCAGTCTTTCACCTTGGCCGAACTACGTCATCTTTGAGCTTGAACGTAGGAAAGGTTGATCTTTGATCATCCCCCAAGACATTTTAGGTCAGTCCTTTAGGCATCTGTCGCAATGGCAATCCGTTTGCCCATCTTTTTCACATTTTAGGTTAGTCCTTTAGGTGTCCGTCACAATGGCAATCCGTTTTCCAATCTTTGTTACATCTTAGGTCAGTCCTTAAGCGTCTGTCGCAATAATTTGGAAATCCGTTTGCCCATCTATCCTTTCATTGAGTCAAGTTTGTCGTGAGTCGAACTATGTGGTCTTTTAGTGTATAACATAGGCAAGGCTAATCTATGGATTAGCTCCCGAGACCCCTAGGATAGGTCTTTAGGTTAGGCTCTTCCTCGTAAATCTCAAAAATACCAAAAAAAAATGTAAAACATCTCAAAAATACCAAAAATAGCCTCAAAACATTTGAAAAATAAAAAATGGTGTATCCATATCATCTCACTTTCACCCGTGATAATCATCATTCCATAATAAAATCAATCATCACCTTCATACTTTGGTGAAGCAAGTCTAGCAGGTTCCAAAGTGAACACCCTGATCGCCATAAGTCTCAAGTCTAAGTCAATAAGCAAGCAAGTTGATCAACTCAGAGTATCAATAGCTTATCACCCAATCAATCTCACGAAAACCCTAATCACAACATGTCCTAGAATGTATCCTTCCCACGATGGACATAAGCATCAGGTACCTCGTAGTAGTTTAGCCTTGGCTAGCGGTATGAAGAACATTAGCTTGTTTGTTTACTTTATCTTGGTATTTTTTTACTTATCTTATTTTGCGCTCATTCTTAGGACCTCTCGATGATGCCTAAACAAAATAGGTTTAGAGAGAAAGGAATGGGGCAATGCTCATTATATTTTTTATCTATTGTGCTTGTTGGATATTCTTGTAAAATAACTTGGTGAATAATTTCTTTTTTAGGTTCGTCCTAGCAAGGTTTTCGTATGTCAAGTGTGAATAGGAATACTCATATCTGATTGTTGATTCAAAGTCCATCACACTAGGTACAATGCCATCCTGGTTCTTTATACCTTGATGCATCGTACCTACGTGTGTTATCAAACATAAAGTAATTGGCCCTTTAAAAATCCCAACTCCTGGTAAGCAAATCATCATCATCATCATCATAACGTAGGCTTGTTGGATCTTCCTTCCATCCATCTTATTCTTCTTATTCTTCTATCTTTACTAACATTTCTATCTAAAGTAGGTGTGAGATCTCAAAATATACACGAGGCTACCCATGGCCGATGATTGTCTATACATCATCAAAATTGTCTACATCAAAGAATTATCTTTTGTCCTTTGATCAATAGAACCACTCCTCTCGCATTTTATCGTGATCTCAATCAGAAAATTGAACATTTCTACTCGATCTCTCAAGGGGGCAATATACCAACATAATCCTTCTACTGGAGCAGCAGTGGGGCATTTGGAAAATCAAGAAAATTTTGAACTTTGATCATAGCAGTTTATTCTTTGAACTAATACAAGTACATTGCTTCAAAGAGGGGAAAAATGTAGACATGGAAAATTGACCAATGCACTTGATCCCGATTAACTAATGATGTTTCTTCCTGAATCACACTCTCAACTTATCACCACATTCTATCTCTTAATTAGATAAATCATTATTTATTTAATTAGGTCTTTCTCCCCCTGTTGATTAAATTAATTAATTTAATTCAATTAACCGTACAATCCCTTTTAATTAAATAAATCATTTTATTTGATTAAATCCCTTAAGTCTTCTTATTAAATTAAATAAATTAAAACCTTATTTGATTTAATCTAACATTATCCCACTTAGTTAAATAAATCAAATCATTTATTTAATTAATCATTTCCTCTCAATTCTGATTTAAATCAATTCATCAATTTAAGTCAAAATTGTCAAATCGTCTAATCTCTCATTAAATTAATCAAAATATTGATTAAGTTAATCCCTTTCACTAAAATCCTCTAGAGAATGCAACTTGCACATGAAAATAGATTTAATTCATTTATTAAATCTCTATTTTCCCTCACATGGCATCAAAAAGGAATATTCCCTCAAATTTGAATTTGAATCCAAAGTGGACTTAGTCTTTCCAACAAGGCATTTATTTCATCCAACAAGTCCTTTTGCATTGAGCCAAGTGGTCATAACTCCATTTGACTCTCCATCCACCTTGTCATTTCAATATTTTCAAATTTGAAATTTATGCATTTATGGGCACTTTGATCAAAACTTGCACAACCATCAACCATTCACATGGTGACAAGTGGCATTTGACCATTGGGTGAAAGTTAGTCTCACATTGCCAAAATATTGCCTTCTCTTCCAAATTCAAATCTATAAATTGGAGGTTTCTCTCCTCATTATTCATCCACAATTTCATGCAAATTTACTCTCTTCACATTGAGAGCTAATTTTTCCCATTTCCACTCAAGCATCCATCATTTTCATAATTCATAGCTAGGCTATGCTCAAATCTCATCATGGAGATTTGATCAATCTACAACCATCCACATTGCAACTCAAGAGTTGGGAAAGGGCCAATTTCAACATTCAATTGGCACCAATTCCCCCATGGGATCACTTGTTTGCTCACTTAATTAGGCTTTCTTTTCATTTATTTAGTTTGTTCTTCATTTTCCCAATTTAAGTTTTAGTAAATGGATTTCATGGGGAATCCTTCATTTTTGTTTGCATTTGATCTAACACATTGATTTGTTTGTTGTTCTTGTGCAATTTCAGGTTTAGGGGTTCACAGGAACAAGTTAGCACGGGGCCACCTTTTAGAGAAGGTGGAATCCTCTTACGTCCTCCATTGTTAGGAGGACCACTCTCTACCTTCTTCTTCATTAGAGGAGGCAAACTCCCCACAGACGAAGCAAGAAGGACAGAGGGAGAGGAGGAGGAAAGAACCACAACAGATATGACTGAGATGTTAATCATAGCTATGGGCATTGGAAAAGGCGATACATCCGAAATGGATGTCAACAAAGACAACTCCATTGAAGGACCGATGAACACCTGCACATTTCTAAGGTTAGGCACATTTGTGCTCGTAGTAGAAGCCAAAAGTGTTATAGAGCTGGTTTGAATGGGAACAAAGGGGAGGAGAGAGGAGGAAGCAACATAAGGTCCTGAAATAGGGGCAGTCATCTCCTCTTCCTTCCTCTATGAGGCATCCTACTCAACTAGGAGATCCTTTTGCCGATGCTTGTGCTCATGCATAAGGTGGTTCCTATGACTCTTAGAACTAGAGGCTGGAGGTTGCAAAGGAGCGAAAGGCTCCTGCTCAGCCATGAGAGTGTCCTCCACAATTGTTTCCAGTAGAGGGACAAGATCTTGCATGAGAGCAAGAGGGACAGGTTCAGTGGCAGCAGGCGGAGTTGTCTCCAACACCTCAACAACGGGCCTCTTCCCGTTTACTACTTTAGAAGTAGGGGCGGTAGGAGGCCATGAAGGCCGAGACATAGAGGATTCCCCATAGGGGGCTTTCTACCTACCATATACTTTATTTCACTGATAAATTTTATAGCCCTAACCAGCATTGGGTTTTTCTCTAGGTGATTTTCTAAAGCACCCAACCCCTTGCTCAGACTAGCAGCAACATATTCAGAAGGGATTGTTGAAATGCACAAGACAATTGAGAGGAGGTTGAATCAATTGTATCAAATAACTTTACTTCTAAACTTAATATTTTCTCTTTAACTTCAATCTATTATTAAGTGTAAACATGAAATGTAAATAATAGAAAGCAAACACCAGAGACCTCAGATTTACGTGGAAGACCCAATGAAGGAAAAACCACAGTGAGGATTAACCCACAATATAGTAGTAATGCAATACCATATACAAAAGCTCACTGCCTAGATACAAAGGCTCACTTCCCAAATGTTAGGGTTCACTGCCTTCAAAGGTCTCCCTATCTAGAAAGGAGGCACACTACCTACATAAAAATAAAAGGATAAATGAAGATCCACCATTAGGATTTCACACATTCACAACTTGATCAGAAGATTGTAGATACCATCAACTCACTGCTTTCAAGAATCCAACACCTTAAAGTACTGTTGCCTCGATTCTCTCTTCCACTCTCTATTTTTTGCACTTGTTCGCACACTTCACTTACTTGCTCGTTTCATGGATGGATGTATATCAAATTCGACACAACTTGATTTGATTTTATACCATCTTCAACCTTAGAAACATTCTCCAAGGTCGACTATACAATTTCATTTACAAATTCAAACTAGGTTAGCTACTCAATATTCCCGCGGTGGATAAGAAAGAGAGAGGAACAATTACATATTTAATTTAGGACCCAAACAACATATTGGATCAAACACGCACTTCCTTAAGTTGATGCAAAAACATAATGTAATGTGTAAACACCAGGTCCGCCAAACCTAATGAGAACACCAATGATCTTTGTAGTAAACACATCTCTAGAAAGATAATCACACATGGATCGCTCAACATGCTTCACCATAAATTTTACCATCTATGAGAATGCCTCAGGTACATCCATAGTAGTTACAACAAACTTCATTCATAAAGAACTCTTCACCAGTCCAACTGGACCAACAAACAAAACACAAGAGCTCTAGAGCAGGTCTTCCGGAGTGCCAAACCACAAGCAAATTTTTCAGAACACAAAAACCATCAGAAAGAGCCATCTCCTAGATCCACAAGATCTGAAACCAAATATTAGAGGACCGTGGAGCCAAAAAACTTCTCCTAGTCCACAAATAAATAGTTCTATCAAACTAGTTCACACACCGGTGAACACATATTTTACTCTCCATCGAGCCAGAAGCTGAAACCTAGGATATACTATCCATTGAAGCTTATGAACATACTTACAGATCTGTACATACATAGGATCAACACAGAGGAAATGTAGAGCACAATACCAAAGCACACTCAAAACACACATTTCAACACTACCATCATTATTTCTTAATTTTTCTCAAAAGCACTTGGCAAAAACATAACTACAAATTCATAAATATAGCTCCATGTACTCTAAGAACTTCTACAATATCTCAACTATACAAGTACCAACTGTACTTCATCTGAGCAGTGTTCAAATCAATGATAATATTAATGACAAAACCATCAAACACATCCATACTTGCAACAATATCCCTCTTTGTCATTAATGGCATTACATGATGTGAAAAACCATCAAAGACAACATACATGATTTTCAAAAGCGATAACCTACCAAGCATAAACTTTTCACATGATTCTCTCTCCCCCTTTGACATCAATGGAAAAGGAAATTCTTGCCATGTAAATCTCTATTCACTCCCCCTAAGGAGTACACCTACATCACATACTTCAACAATGCACTTCTCTACTCCCCCTAAGGAGTAGACCTCAATCATTAGTCCAGACAAAAAAAAGTCTGTGAATCCACTAGACTGATGCACCTCTATGTGCACTTTGTTCAAAGAAGGAGGGGTAGTAACCCCAACTTGCCTTTGAGATACTCAAAAGTGTCCTTTGGAAGGGCCTCAGTGAATATGTCTATAAATTTTTCTTTGTTAGGTACATATTCAAGTCTAACTTCATTCTTCAATACCTTCTCCCTCAAGAAGTGATACTTAATAGATATGTGATTTGTTCTAGAATGCATCACTAGATTATTTGAAATGTTTATGGCACTTGTATTGTCAAAAAATATAGAGATAGGTTCATCAATTACCACACCTATGTTTATCAAGGTTTTCTTCATCCAAAGTACCTATGTACAACAAGATGTTGCTGCAATATACTCTGCTTCTGTAGTGGATAAAGACACTGAATCTCATTTCTTGCTTAAAAATAAAACTAATCTTCCTCCAAGGAAGAATGCACCACCACTTGTAATCTTCTAGTCATCTAAACAACCAACCCAAATTATATCAGTGTAGGAATTCAATGTGAAATCATTGTATTTCAGATACCATAGTCTAGAATCTAGAGTTCCTTTAAGATATCTGAATATCCTTTTCACAGTTGTAACATGTGCTTCCTTAGGTTCAGCTTGAAATATTGAAACTAAACATACTACATACATGATATCAGGTCTAGTAGTAGTAAGATACAACAGTCCACCAATAATAGATTTGTACATGCTCTGATCAACTTTAGCAGATTCATCATTCTTACTCAGCTTACATCCAGTTACCATAGGGGTATAGAATAGTTTGGATTATCCATCCAAAAATTCTTTAACAATTCCTTAATATACTTGGATTGTGAAATGAATATCCCTTTGTCACCTTGATTTACTTTAAGTTCAAAGAAGAAATTGAATTCGCCAATCATAGACATTTCAAATCCTTTTTGCATCTCTTCAACAAATTTCTTACACATACCTTCATTTCCACCAAAGATGATGTCATCAACATATACAACAACTATCAATATCTTGTTTTTTCAATCTTGAAGTAAATATTGCTATTTGTGGACCCTTTGATAAATCCTTGCCTTGTTAATTATTTATCTAGTCTTGAATACCAAGCTCTGGGAGCTTGTTTAAGTCCATATAATGCCTTCTTTAATTTATAAACCATGTTTGGTTTATCCGACAGCTGAAAACCTTTTGGTTGCTCCATATATAATTCTTCAAGCTCTCCATTCAGAAATATAGACTTGACATCCATCTGATACACTTTAAAATCTTTATGAATTGAAAATGCCAAAAACATCTGAATGGCCTCCATTCTTGCTATAGGTGCAAAATTTTCTTCAAAATCTATTCCTTCAACCTGTGAATATCCTTTACATACAAGTTGTGCTTTACTCCTTACCACTTCACCATCTTCATTCAACTTGTTTCTGAATACCCATTTTGAACCAATTACATTCTTGTTTGCAAGTCTAGGGACTAGTTCCCATGTCTCATTCTTCTCTATCTACTATAATTCCCCTTTTATTACTTTATCCCAGCTTTCATCATTGCATGCTTCATTCACAGTCTAAGGTTCTATCTTAGAAAGTAAACACAAGTTTACCTCAACCAATTTGCTTCTTGTCTTCACTCCTTCACTTATGTCTCCAATTATCTGTTCCTCTGGATGATTTCTCTGAACATATTTAGGAGTTTTAGGTGCAGGTTTCAAAATATCTTCTTTTTCATCACTTTGTTCTTTCTCTTCATTTTCTTCTTTAATCCAAAAATCATAAGGGGTCTTAGTGTTTTTACCTCTAATCTAAACTCTATTAAGAATGTAAACAACAGTGTGGATTTCTTCTCTCCAATACACATCAAGAATTGTTGCTTCTTTCATCATAGTTTTGGTAGCCTCTTGAACAGTTTGGTTCTTTCTTTCCACAACACCATTCTGCTGAGGGTTTTGTTGTGCAATTTTGCACACATGCCCCACTGAAAGTAGGGACCCTCTTTTTCCTACCCTTTTGGCCCTTTTTTATGGCATCGCCCCCTTTTGAGCTTATCTTTGAAAATTTTGGGGTTTTAGTCTTTGGTGCTTGTCTTGGTTATGGGTGCCTTTGTGTTGATTTCCAATTTTTTTTGGGGTTTCGCGAATGACCTCTCTGGGGGTGGGTTCCTTTTGACTTTTGTTTTCCCTTGGTGTTTTTGTTTGGGTCTTGGGAGTTGTTCTTTTCCTCTTAAGGCCTTGTTTCTTTTATTCTGTCGGGGGCGAAATCGGGATGGAACTAAACTTTGAACCTTAAAAAAGTTCACGGTTCGGTTCCTGTTCCCGTTCTGGCTTTGCTTATCACCTTCTTGTTTTCTCCATTTTTTTGCTTATATTTGGCCTTTGGGTTGGTTTCCTCCCTTAGGTTTTCCTTTTCTTTCATTTGTCGAAGGAAAATTCGGGATGGAACTGAACTCTGAACCTTAAAAAAGTTCATGGTTCGATTCTTGTTCCCATTCTGACTCCGCTTCCCGCCTTCTTGTTTTCTCTGTTGTTTTGATTGTCTTCGGCCTTCAGGTTGATTTCCTCCCTTAGGTTTTCCTTGGTTTTCCTTTTCTTTCATTTTTTGAAGGTAGGACCAGGATGGAACTGAACTCTGAAGCTTAAAAAAATTCACAGTTCAGTTCTAGTTCCTGTTCTGGCTCCACTTCCTGCCTCCTCGCCTTTGGGTTGGTTTCTTTCCCTTTCATCTTCTTTGGTCTTCCTTTCCTTCATTGGAACTAGAGCCAAGGGTGGGATATGAACTTGGGACTTTGTGAAGAGTCTCATCTATTTTTGGTTTCGCCTTCGCCTGTTTTCCTCTTCATTCCTGTTTTGGTTTGGTTTTCGCTTCCATCTGTTTTTGGTTCCACTTTCACTTATTTTCCCCTTCGTTCCTATTTTTTTTTTCCACTTTCATCTGTTTTTGGTTTTGTTTCCACTCCCATCTATTTTTGGTTCCGCATCCACTTGGGTTTGTGTGTGGTTTTCTTACCTTAGGGACTCACGTGATTCGAGTTGGGTTTTAATGATGTATTGAGCATTAATTATTGCCCCTTTGAATGCAGATTGGATTGAGCAGAAGGTTTCTGTCGAGGCTAAAGGAAGGATGGGCATACTTTGATGATATTGCAAGATCCACGGGATACAATCGAGTACATATTGCGGCTGCGGACAAGTGAAATTCATCCGTACATGCAAGGTCAACGCGTTCGGTGGCTGTTGATCTGAGGGGGATGTGGCATGGAGGGCTCAGGCCAATTTGACTTGATCTAAGTCATCTGTTTTCCCAGCTTGAGTTTGATCAATGGCTTGTATTTGAACTGGAGTTGCATGCACGTTGTCATTCTGTTGTTTGCATGGGTGAGGCATTAATGGCAGATGGGACCTGTAGGTTCAGGCCACCTAAATCAACATTTGCAGAGTTCAGGGTCGATTTGAGGAGGGCCCCTCATGCATTCAATGCGGGGCAGCGATTTATTGCTGGCTATCTGGGCCGATTTGGTTGGCGGTCGACCTTCTTTGTAACCCTAGCTCTGGCTCACGTGGGCAGGATTTCTATGCATATGGCCTTTGGCCTCATTTATAAGGGTGGTTGGTTAAGTTGGTTGTTACAAAAAGTGGTTGAACAGTTAGATAGAAGTTAGAAGACTAAGTAGATTAGCAAGTAGAACAAGAAGTTAAACTAGGAGTTAGTCATATTCCGAGAAAATGTTGTAACACCGAGCATATGAATTGTTGTTATTATTGATGATTCAATGCAAGTGAAGACTGTTATTACTGGTGCCTTCTTTAAATTGGTTTGTCCTTCATGATTTTTTTTTATCTTTGAAATTTCTTTGAAACATCTGAATGCATTTTAGACTAGAGTTAAGTAATTTAATGGTGCTAGTGATTCAATGCTTGGAGTGTTGTAGCAATTTTTGGTTCACACTTTGGGCAGCTTCTTGATTATGGAATTTCTGCACAAGGTCAACCTGTACCTGATACTTGTGTGCTTAGTTCAATTGCAAAAATTCATCCAGTTCCATTGAATGAATGTTTATGATCTGAAAATATTTAATACCTTAGAAGATTGCACTGTTTATATGGGATTGCAGGTATAGCCTGGGTTGAGCAGAAATTAGTTTTGTAGGGATTGGTCTACTCCAAGTATTCCATCATCAATATCATTAATCTCAAGAGTAGTATTAATCTTAGGATTTTAAAACCCTCATCTTTTATTATTTCATTGAACTCTAGTTGGAACCAAGAATTTGAATATCATTCTATTATAAATCTTGATAAGATTAGAGCTTCCAACATTTTTTTTGTAAGGTCCCTTTGTGATTACCAATATTTTCACAATTATCACTGAGTGGTTCTACTACATTGTCATGACTTGACACCCAAGAGACCTTGGGGTTATCTCTTTTCTCATAGAGATCAACCTTTCAAGAGAGATAGGATATTTTATATTCTGTCTGAGTTGTTGTACATGAGCAATAGCTAGAGAGATAACTTTTATTTTTTCAGTTTTAGATAAAGCACTGAAGATAACATACCTTGCTCTTTCATTCTCCTCATAAGATGCATTCTCATCAGTAGAGGAAGGACCAGCTGTATGTATCACATACTTTGTCTCCACAACTTTCCAGGTATTGAAACTAAGTGAAATCAGATAATTTCTCATCTGTTCTTTCCAGTCACTGTAATTAGCTCCATCAATAATAGGAATCTGCAACTTGTGCACCATCTGACCTACCTCATGCGGTTAATATTTTCACTGAGGAACCAGAGATCTGATACCAATTGTTGAAATGCACAGGACAACTGAGAGGGGGGGTGAATCAGTTGTATCAAATAACTTTACTTCTAAAATTAATCTTTTCTATTTAACTTCAATCTGTTATTAAGTGTAAACATGAAATGCAGATAACATAAAGAAAAAACCAAAGACCCCATATTTACATGGAAAACCCAATGAGGGAAAAACCCCGGTGAGGATTAACTCACAATATAGTAGGAATGCAATACCGGATACAAAGGCTCACTGCCCAAATGCTAGGGCTCATTGCATTCAAAGGACTCACTATCCAGAAAGGAGGCACACTGCCTACAAAAACATAAAAGGATAAATGAATATCCACCACTAGGGTTCCACACATTCACAACTTGATTAGAAGATTGTAGATACCATCAGCTCATTGCTTTTAGGAATCCAACACCTTAAATTACTATTGCCTCAATTCGCTCTTCCACTCTCTGCTTTTCACACTTGTTCGCAAACTTCACTTACTTTCTTGTTTCGTGGATGGATGGATATCAAACTTGCTACAACTTGATTTTCTTTTATACCATCTTCAATCTTAGAAACATTCTCCAAGGTCAACTATACAATTTCATTTACAAATTCAAACTAGATCGGCTACTCAAAATTCCCGCAATGGATAAGAATGAGAGAGGACCAATTACATATTTAATTTAGGACACAAACAACATCTTTGATCAAACACATGCTTCCTTAAGTTGATGCAAAAAATTAATGTAATGTGTAAACACCAGGTCAACCAAACCTAATGACAACACCAATGATCTTTGGAGTACACACATCTCTAGCAAGATAATCACATGTGGATTACTCAACACACTTCACCAGATATTTTACCATCTCTAAGATTTCCTTAGGTACATCTGCAACAATTACAACAAACTTCATTCATAGAGAACTCTTCACCAGTTCAAATCAACCAACCAACAAAACACAAGAGCTGGAGCATGTCTTCTAGAGTGCCAAACCACAAGAAAATTTGTCAGAACACAAAAACCATCAGAAAAATACATCTCCCAAATCCAGAAGATTTGAAACCAAATATCAAAATATTGCGGAGCCAAAACATTTCTCCCAGTCCACAAACAAATAGTTCTTTCAAACTAGTTCACACACCGATGAACACATCTTTTACTCTCCATCATGCCAGAAGCTGAAACTTAGGATATAATATCCATTGAAGCTTATGAACATACTTACAGAGCCTCATAGGCATAGGATCAACACAAAGGAAATGCAGAGCACAATACTAGAGCACACTCAAAACACACACTTCAACACTGCCATCATTATTTCTTAAATTTTTATCAAAAGCACTTGGCAAAAAAAAAACTACAACTTCATAAATATAGCTCCTTGTACTCTAAGTACTTCTATAGTATCTCAACTATACACATACCAACTATAATTAACCTGAACTATGTTGACATCAATGACAATATTAATAAAAAGACCATCAAACACATCCATACTTGCAATAGGGATGTGGACAGCTTCACTCTTATCTATGGAAGATGATGTAAGTGATGCAAGAGGAGTAGGGATGCAATAATTTTTGTCAAAGAATCTTGACTCACCCCATGATACCTACTTCTGTGTGGTCAAGCCAATCGTAGAACTGGAAAAGAGACCTACAGAGAAATTAGAAGTGACCTTCATCTTCTCCATCGAACGGTGTCATAAAATTCTCCTAACAATATACCCAGAGGTCATGGACTAGGTTGTGATCCTCATAAACCTTCACAACACACAAGGGTACAATGGTCAGAGGGTACAAGGGGAAAAGCTCAAACACTGACAAATGAGTAGATGTTGGTTCATGTCAGGTTGACCAAAAATGTAAGACAGGGGGACCAACCACGTCAAGGCCCCAGGTCACGGAGGGCCAAGAGCAGCAGGCTGCCCTAACTTACCTCATCTTGAGGAAGTGTTAGGAAAGTTAGGATGAGAATGATGAGGACTATAAGGTCCTTCGATCACTCTACAAACTTGAGATTTGGGAGGGGACTAGGCGAGTAAGTTTTTAGGGTCAACTTTGTGTCTTAGATAGCTCTTTGTCGAAGGACACAAGTGTGGTTCTAGGATGACAACGTGATGCGCTGGAATCTCTTAGGCACGCTGGCATATGTACGACCCAATAACTAGAAAGACAAGGTCTAATCACTAGAAAACAAAATAACGAACTAGTTAACGATTTATAAGTGAACAAAATAATGCTATGAAGTAAGAAACATATAAATGGATGTAATAAAACAAACAGATTAATGCTAGGGTGACAAGAATGATCTCACCCAAAAGCTTGTTCTCCAACTTGCCCCACGAAGCACATCCACCTACATACAACAAAGAGGAAAATTGTTGGGGGGCTGTATAGGGTTCTACCTCAATCAAACCCCCGTTTTGGTGTTTCCACCTCCAAAGACAACCAAGTTTGCAACAATAGAGAAATAGTACAATAAAGAAGGAAATGCAAGCAAAGAACACTAAAACACTAAAAAATAGTAATGTGCTTACTCAACCAAATGATAGAGGAGAGAAGTATAAATCTTACCACCTCCACCAAGAGCACTCAAGGCTAATGGGGGAGAAAATGAGAGGAACTCAAGCCTCTGCTACAATGGTGTTTATCTACACTTGCTCTACTGAGTTGATGGAGAGATGGAATTACTACTATGGAGTGCAAGAATGTTGCTTGAATGCTTAGGATGCTTTGAGTGATTGTAGATGGATTGTCTAGCCTTCAAATGAATGAAGGAATAGTGGTTTTGAAGGAAAGAGTGAAGGAAATGACCATATTCAGGTCAGTCAGATCAAGAGAGCGTTACAAGTAGACTTCCAATGGGAAGTGTAATGCATTTGCAGGCTCCAACCGTAGGAATCTACCAGGGACATAAGCACGCCACACAGGCACCTACATGTTGTGCGAGAATCCTCAATAGTTATTCCTCCATCGACACTCAAAATAGGTGCCAAATGGAATGATGAGAGTGGGCTTATGTGGAATTAAGCCTCCAAATTTGGTTTTCTAAAGTGAGGAAGGGAAAAAGGGGAATTTGTGTTAGGGGAAAAAATTCACTCCTATACAATTAGAAATATAATAAAATAATGTTTTAAAAGCATTTCAAAAATACCTAAAAAATTATGGACTGGAGGAAATGAACGCCAAGGTTAGCCAATCTTTCATTTTATCCTTTTCGGGTGAAAATAGTCAAACCAATGGTTGTGGGAATTTATGATTTTGATTGGTTGGAGTTTTAATGTTTTTATTTTTTAGATTTTTGGAGGGAATTAATGTTGCAACCCATAGTAGTCACAAGTTTTTTAGATTCATCAATGAAAATTTGTTTAAAGAGACTTCTTTGTTGTTTGAGTTTTTGCCTTCCTTCATTGAGGAAGACAATCTTGAGTTGAGGTATACTTTCTTGGATGATAATGAGGAGTTGGTGTTTGATTCAGCTATCTCTGAGAGTCTTATGAGAGCTGACAACTTTGACAAGTTGTTAGCTACCTTAGTGGAAGAAGATTTTTCATTGACCATGGAGGAGAAATCAGCATGGAAACTTATTATACAAGGGGAAGGTAATGCTATAGTTTCTGAGCATCCAGACTGCCTTCTCTCTAATTCAAACTTAGTCATGAAGCAGGATAGTCATGAAAGACGGGCAGAAAGAGAGGCAGTCAGGAATCAGAGTTCCAGTTTTTTCCATTCAAGAGGTTTTCCAATCAGATATTTAGCTAGTTTGGAGGCCACTGAAGTACCAGAGGTCATGCTTGTATCGAAGCATGAGGATGCAATTGAAGAAGAAGCTGATTTTGGAGTTACAATTGAAATTACTCAAGTTCAATGCACTTTTCCAAGACAAGACAACAATAGGCATCATCAAAATCAGAATGTAAGTGGGCTTCTTTGCATCTTTCATGAAACATTGCACAATGTATTGAATATCTCTGTATGTTTCATGATCTTTCAGCAATATATAATTGTGTAATGCATCAATTGTTGATTAGGAAAGGCTGTTATTTTGCAAAACCAGTCAGTGGTTTTTTTTACCAGTTTCTTTGCTAGTTAGTTTAGGTTAGCATAGGATTAATGTTTTAGTTTTCAATTCCCTAAGTGTTGGTCAGCACAATTAGATATTTTCCCTTCTGCATTTTTGTTGTTTCAATAAATGTCAGGGTGTCTTTCATACTATCAAATTGAGTTACAAGAAGTTTTGAATATGTTTTCCTAGGTTTTCATCCTAGTTTTTGAGTGACTTTGTGCCCAAGGATAGGCCTAGGCAATTGGTCAACGGTGTTTAGCAGGAAAACACTCTGCATAGGTCACCAAAAATGTTACCAGATTTTCACTTAAGCTCAATCAAGTGGAGTTTGTTGGTTTTAAACTGAGGAAATGAGGTACATTTTTATTAACTTTCCTACATTACATTCAATTGTATAAACATAAAAAATAGAAGAAGATTACAAGATTATTGTAACAGATCGTTGGATTTATACAAATGCATGTAACGGAGAAAATATTTACACAAATCTTTCAAAAAAAAGTAATCTTTATTGAATGTAAGAGTGTTCTTTGTCTCACACAAGCCATGAGACTGACTTAACTTATTCAATTCAAATAAAGAAAAGAGTATACATGAATAAGTAAATTAAAGAAATGTGCATATAAGGGGGGTGACCAGTCATTGCCTGAATGACTAGTACAAATTTGTGTTGTCTTGTTGCTGCTCGAGCTGCTTGTCCTAGCTCCTTAGTGCTCCTATTTCCTATGTTTTATCATAGAAATATGTTAGACCAATGAAAATTCACAAAACTTACATACACATTCACCAATGCATGCATAATCTAATCTCCATGTGCATTAAATAAGCTATGTAAACTTTAGGAGTCCTAGAAAACCATTGGATTCATCAAGAAAACCTAAGATGTACACATGTTTTTCTAACTTGTTTGCTTCATGTGCAGATACAGGTGAAATTATGCTTATGATCTAATCTATTAAATAATAACATGTGGGGAAAAATGGGCTCCCACAAGGGTAGAGCTCAGCATTGTTGTCAAGTCTTGTTTCAATTAGGCATTGAACTGAGTCTTTTGTTTATCTCCTATGGTGATAATAGTGAGGGAGAAAATAATTTCATGACAGTAAACAAAGAAGTCATTCATATCAACTTGCTGATAGGAAAAGATGTGCTTATCCTCATGCTGAGATAAGGCAAGGAGATCATATAATTGTCATAAAAGAGAAGGAGATAGCACCTAGTGCCTCTGCAATTAACAAGTATGAGGACATATGCCCATATCATGAGCTTGATCAAAAGCTTTAAAGTGAAATGACAATCCAAGAAAGAGGAATCACACATGAATAAAGTGACTAACACAATAGAGGATCACAACAGAAGAATAGTGCCATTATATCCAAGGTTTAATTCTTTATTGAATGGATCACTATGCAATTAATGACTTTAAAGGCTAGATAAACAATACTCAATATCTGTGATAATGGAAATAACAATGCATTTATCTATTCAATGGAACATTTGTAGAGATATAATGTACAATGATATCAATTCATAACAATAGTGATCTGAAATGCATTTCAAGGTGATTCAGGTAAGTCTTGTAGTCTACATGAATGGAGTTAGGATATGGTTACTATTAATCTTGAGGTTTTTAGAGAAGAATACAGAAATACTAAAGGTTTCTTTAGAACATGTATGTTGATACCTCATTTGACAACCTCTGGAAGAGGAAAGAATAAGAAGCAAGTAGTAATTGGTAAAAATGAGCCAGATCCTTTTCCTGTGAATTACTTTTCTAATTATTTCAGTAAGATAGTTTATGCCTTTTGTCAGGTTCTTGGAATTATTCTGAAGACTACTCTGCCTACTGACATCATGTACATGGCTATAAATCTCGAACATCTAGATTTTAATGTAGTATATAATTTTTCCACTTATTTGGAAGAAAAAATGCATAGGTGTCTGGTGGCCCTTAAGGAAGGAAGGACTCTGGTTGGTTTCAGATTGTTTTACCTATTGATGCACATGTTTTTGTATAGGGGCCAAGCAGTTTTTGGGCAGGATATGGAATTGAAGAAAAGAGAAGGTGATGTTGACATGCCTGTCCAATATTGGACCAGGATCCTTGATAGGCATGATCATAAATTTGATTATGTGGTATTTCAAAATGTTTTTGGGTCCAAATTGAGAAGGGCTTTGGTTCATAATCAACCCAGGATTCCTAAGGAGGTTCATGACTTCTTGAGGCCAATGGAAAGAAGACCTGAATTAAATTTGACACATAATTGGGGAGATATTATCCCTTATCATAATACAACAATTTTCAGAGTGTATGGCACTAATATCAACCCATATGTTTTACTGAGGGATGTGCCTCTGAGAATTGGGTTTTTCGAAATCATGAGACAATTGGGGTGTGCTCAGGATATACATTTTCTAGTAGAACAAAAGAAGGGATCTTTCTTTCCTGAGTATACGACGTTTGTTGACATTGTTATGGAAAAGGGAGGATGGAAGGATTTATACAATTTTCTTAGACCTTATGGATTAAAGAATGTACACCCTAGGAATCATGACCCTGAGGGTTTCATTTTTGAGATGAAGGCCAAGCACCGGATTGGAATTTTCATCCACAATTTCTATTTCCCTGAGGACATTATCAGGAATATTTTTTATTTAGAGATACAATAAGAGAGAAAAGAAAAATATATTTCCTTTACCAAGATGGTGAAGAAGAAGCAAGAAAAGATACTTGCTTTTAATCCCATACCAAATATTAGAAATGAGTTGAATAGAGCTATGTATGCTATTGAAAATTTTGAAATTTTGGTGGGGATTTTGAAGGATGAATAGGTTGTGGAAGTTAGGGGAAAGTCACAAACTATTGAGGAATACTCTAAGATAAGGTTGGAGGAAAGACCTACCTATCAGCCCCCGAAAAGGAATAGAATATTTTCCAGGAAAAGGGGAAGTATGGTTGAGGAAATTGCTAAGAGTGATGTACCATCATCTTCAGGGTAATTATTGCCTAATATTGTTGATCTGGATTCCCCTTCGAGGCCTTCTGATCAAGCATGTCCATCATCACCAAAAAGACAGAAAATTGAAAGAACAAAGATGGTTGAATATGATGATGATGATGAGATATTGGTTACTCCTGATGATATGCATCAGGGAATTTCATCTTTTCCACAAGACATTTCATCAAGTTTTGGAGTGGTTGCTTTAAGGCTGTGAAAAGATGAGATAAAGGGGATAACCAACAATGATGACCTGAGGATGGAGGCTTGCAGAGAATTCATGATGGATAATTTTTTTATCAAGACGAATTCTTGTAGGGATTTTGTATGGAGGGCACATGTTTCACTATATGCTAAGAAGGTGGCTCAAGAAAGAAGTTTTCACCCTGAGCTCCCAGAACAAGTAATTCAATCCAATATTAGGTTGCAAATGAAGGAGAGATTCAAAGAGATAACACGAGAGAAAGGCCGAGCATTGGTACAATAGAGTGGAGTGTTGTTACTTCTTGAGTGGGATATTGTTGATGTTGTGGTGTTTGATACAATAAGAAGGGCCAATAGGCCACTTCTTGTAACCAAGGAAGAAGCTGCATTGGTGCTTAAAGGGTCAGCCTTTAGTGAGGAGTGGGATGCCTTGGCAATTTGGTATTTTTCTATTGGATCTAGGAAGCCAATAGTTGCAGAACCATCTAATTTTAGTGGCCACCTAGTTGTAAGAAGAGTTTCTGACACTCTAGCATTGGAGGCTACAGGTATGGTAGTAAATGTTGCCAAGTTCACTAGGGAAATTGTTGAGGATTTGACTAAAGATCGAGATACTTTGAGAGGCCAGTACAATGACCTTATTATTGAATATAATAGGAGTCAACAAAATGTGGCAGAGCTAGAAACTGAGTTGGAATTACTAAATCTACAAATGGAGACATTGAAGTCTCTAGGGTAGGCTAGCTCTAGTCGCACTATTTCTGACCCACCAGTGGACCAACCTCAACCCTCTTCACAAGAATAGTCTTTAGCTATTGTTCCATCTAATATGGGATAGGTGCCTATTACAATTGAAAGGGATAATAGCCCAGGAGGAGGAATCTCTAGGTAAAAAATAATTTTTCAGGTTGAGGAGTATAAAGAGATGGTGCAACAAATCTGGGAGTCAGCAGGGAATAGCAATTCGGTGATTGTGGACACTCTGTTGAGATACTTAAACATGAGATTCCATGAAAAATTAAATAGTGTTCATGCAAGTTATGCTCTGATGTTGCAAGCACTCAAGATGTTCCTGAGAGATAAAGAGTTGGCCACCCCATTGCTATATAGATGGAGCCCCAGAATTGAGAAACTAACATTTATGGTAGTGGGAGAAAACCAACATGGGGATAAGTATCCTATGGTTATGTCAACTTGTGAGTTTTTCAAAGGAATTGTGGAGCAAAATTTTCAGGGGTATGTTGCCCCTATGGAATTAAAGATCAAAGAGTTGAAGGCCAAGTATGATGGAATGGACTTAACTCGATTACCACAAATCCTACATAGTCATGATGAGGTGAAACCTTTGCAGGTTTGGAAAGGTCAAATGACTAATATAATGATAGCTTAGACACATGAAATATGTAGAAATGTTGACATTGGTATGCTGGAGAATACACTTGAGAAACTATCATTTGTCATTAGTTTCTTAGAAGACTTTGATAAGGAGGCCACTTCAATTATGGTAAAATATGCACCATATAGAGATAAGATTAATCAAGTTATTGCTTTTAAGTGGCCATCAGAGGAAGATTCAGAATTATGGAAAAAGTTGTTCATCGATGAGTTTGAAATATGAGTACTAAGGTTGAGAAGTGCGACTTGTTCATGTATAATATAGGTCTGGCCTCAAAAGTTACATTTGAAAATATGCATTCTTCTCTCGATTTTAGGTACAAGTTGATGAGGTGGAATAAAGTGTTATAACAACTAGAGATGCCTTTGGTATGAAGGAGTTTCCTTTTGAAAGGCGGTTTTCTTCCTCCATAGCAATTGATGATTATTTTTGTTTTATACCTTTTCCCTCCATTTGCAGGATGCAAATATAACTAAATTGGAAATTTGTGGTCCAATGAGAAATGAACATGTGTACCCTCCAGCCCGAAGCTTGTTTTGCTCCCTTGTTTTATAAAAGGGAATTCTGGGCCATGGTACAGGGTCTTCTGTTGAAACTAAGATTTGAGAAAGTAGAATTTGGTAACATAGAGAGTATGAATTATGAATCATGTCTTAAATTTTGGAGTTAGATAAGGGAACTTGGTCAATTATGGGGTTCTTAGGCATGTTTGTATTAAATATGAAAATATCTTGAGTCTATTTTCTCTCTCGTTGTGATATCTTGTGTGAATTATTAATGAAATATTAGTCCAAGACTGTTTTCATTGATCTTCATTGTTCTTTACTATGAATTTTGTAATGATGGCTCTGGTTCAAAGGATTGGTTAAATGCTTCAGTTAATGTATAAGTTCATGCAAGTTAGCAACTGGATTCATAAAGTAGTAATAGATTTCAGTGCAGATACGTGGATTGTTATGCAATTCATATAGATCATAATTGTTTAAGATTAAATTTTCCCTATACTTCAATTTTTCTCATTTGACTCTGTGCTTTAGGATATGGCACTGGTATTTGAATTATGGTTATGTTTCCCATCTCTTGATTTTTTATTTTAGAACATTTTATCAAATATTTCTTATTAGCCTATTTTAGTTGTGTCTTCAATTCTCTGATAGTAGGACTTGAGTCTTTCAAGGAATAGCCAATTTCTTGAAGGATTTCATCCTTTTAGTGTCGATGGAGAATCTATCTATTGTTCAGGAATGTGCATTTGATATTGTTTAAGTTTTATTTGAGAAGCACATTGTAGGGAGTACCCCCTAGGTCTTACAGAGCCCGAAGTGTAGGAGAATTATCATTATCACTTATTCTCGTTGAGTTGGCCAATCGCTTCTGAAACTTTTATCATTGAACGTGGCAAGTTCATAGAAGTTCTTGGGAAGTATGCTTGGGTTGTAATAAAAAACACCAACAATATGTAGGATCTCAAATTGTGCCTCTAAATTCTGCAACTTTGATTCTTTAACCTTTTTATATCCTTCATGAATCTTTTCCAATGTATCCCAAACATCTTTAACGGTCTTCATATTTGCGACTTTAATTAATTCAAAATGTGAAAGACTATTCTTCAGAATAAACTTTTCCTTATTTTTCACTTCATGTGCCTTCATTTCATCAGCTATACTTGGACCATTAGTAGGTGCAGTGTATGTATTGTTATAAGCTTTCTCAACATCATATCCATAGTATTCCAAATATCATTTCATATTTATCTTCCAGAAGGCATAGTCAATCCCATTGAACTTAGGGCACTCAATAATGATCTTGATCACCATCCCAAACCTTCCTTAAGTGGTTAATCTCTTCTCCAAGGAACCAAGCTTTGATACCAATTTTTGAAAAAGACAATTAAGAGGGGGGTGAATCACTTGTAACAATTTTAACCCTTAAAAATTCCACTAGAGGTTAGACCAATTATCATTCAAAAATCCTTTACTCTGCTAGTGTAATTAACAATTAAGTGTAAAAACAGAAACTGAAAGAAATAAAACCATACACACAATAACACTAGATTTATTTGAAAAACCCAATAAGGTAAAAACCATGGTGAGGATTAGCTCACAATATAGAGAATATCAAAACTGAACATAGAGGCTCATTGCCAGAAAAACTCACTGCCAAAATAGGAATTACTGTCTAGAACAAGACTCACTGTCCAATAAGGGTTAACCACCCAGAGGAATCAACTCCATAAAATTACAAAGAAGATAGAAGAGAATAGTTTTAGAGAGAAAACTATCTCAATGCAACCGAGATTTCTACCATAATTCACTCACACACTTGTAGACACAAACAAAATATGTCAAATGCCTTCAGCTCACTACCTTTGAAACTCTAATAGGAAATTCACACTAATCTGCTCAAATTTGCATCACACACACTATATCACATCCATTTTTCATCTATATTGCTTGCATTCATCCTTCACAAACATCACAACTTGTACTTATACCTTCTTCAACCTTGAAACCCATCCAAGGTCGACCATACATACTTTATATTTACAAATTCAAATTAGGTCGGCACCAGAAAATTCTATAGTGGAATTAGAATGAGGGCAACCCAAACACATACTTAATGAGGACCTAATTAATTCCCAACATGCTTCACCATGCTTCATGAACTTTGTAAGTAGTTCTTAACACAAGGTCGACCAACACCCGTGTAAAACATAGAACAATTAAGCACACACAACCTTAACTCAATCAAATCTCTTTGGATACCAAAATTAAATTGAACATGATCATATCAGCTTATTTTTAGAACCACAAGTCCTGAAACCATAATTCAGATAAATCCATAGCAACTACATTTCTCCCAGATCATAGCCAAGTACATAGAAAAGCATAGTATATATATATTGGTGAAAATATTTGGTATTGTACAACGATCTAAAGGCCCAAATTCTAGATATAGCAACCATCAACAACCATGATCAATATATCAAGAACACACCAACATAAGAACACATCTTGGAATAAAACCCGAAGCACACACAAAATTCTTACACACTTTCTCTATTACAATTTTCTCAATATCCTTGACATATACAACCAATAACAAACTTCTATGACATCAATGACAACAACAACTAGTTGACAACCAGTTAACCATTTGACATCAATGAAAACACCTTCATAGTTGCAACATAAGTTTGGCATGGAGGACTCTAGACCAGTAGGTAGTCCTATGGTGAGTAGTTATTAGTTGAGAAAATTTGTCGAGTCTCCAGAAGTTGATCACTCTTTATAGGCTATGATTGGAGGTTTACTATACTTAACTGCTTCTAGACTTCATATCATGCATGCAGTATGTTTGGTTGTCATATTTGAAGATAATCCTAAGAAATCTCATGAAAGAGTAGTGAAAAGAATATTTAGATACTTGAAAGGAACTCTAGATTATGACCTATCACATAAAAATGATGATAAATTTTCTCTAAGTGCCTATACTGATGTTGACTAGGCTAGTTGTGTGGATGACTGGAGAAGTACAAGTGGAAGTCCATTATTTTTTGGGAGAAAATGGTCTCTTGGTTCAGTAAAAAGAAAGACTTAGTATCTTTATCCACGAAAGAAGCATAATATATTATTGCAGTATCTTGCTACCATCAGGTGCTTTGGATGAAGCAGACTTTGAAGGATGTGAAGGTAGTTTATAATGAACATATTCCTATGGGTGATCCCACAATAGTGGTTTACAATTTTTGGCCAAATTGGACATTAGATTGATTTTTTTTAGCTAAATCTTTACTTTTGGGCACCTATAGCTCCTAAACCATGAGGAATTTGAAGATGATGCAAACTAGTGATTTGTGACATTTTATCTTTAGATTCTAAATATTTTTAAAAATAATAATTGGATTGTATTTATTTTTCCATCTCCTTCGAAAACTATTTTTAAACAGTAAACACCATTTTTAAAGAGTGATGTTCGCCGTATACAATATTTTTTTTCTATGAAGGATAAAATTATAATTTTTTCAAATTTAGATTTTTAACTATGATATCTATCACGTTCATTTGGTTTCATAGTGTTTTATTGGATATTTTTTTGTTAATTAAGTTTTGATGTCAAACCAATTACAATTTAGACATAGGCGGACTGTATACAACATAAATTTTTATATGTATCTATTTTTTTTGTTCGATCAAGGACATCAATACCTAGTATGAGCATATTTTTTAGATTCTTTTTTTTATAATCTACTATTTTTCCACATGTGCAAAACAAAGAGCTTGATTTTTGGTGAAAAACCTATGTTTAATTAAACTTTAAAAAACATAATAAAACCAAAATATATTAAAATTATATTTGATGGATATCTCATTTTGAGGACTACCATCATCCAGTTGGGTTTGTGAATTTGATTCCATTTTCATCTTCTAACCCAAGCATGAAAAGGAAAAATTATGCAAAAAATTTCTAGAGGGGGAGAAGGGAAAAAAAGGGGGGTTCAAGCTAAGGGGGTTCGCTCGAACCCCTTTTGCCATTTTCCCTTGATTTTATTAGAAAAAACCCACCAAAATGGGTCCGAGCGAACCTGGCTTCAAAACGGGGTTTTCTTGAAGGGGGTGTTTGAGTGAACGCCTTTTCGGGGTTCACTCAAACACCCCCATTCGAGTGAACCCCTAAAAACCCGATTTTTTTTTGGGAGTGTTTTTGCAAATTTTCTTCATGAAGGGAATTGTAAACCAATATTGTGGGATCACCCCTATATTGTGTGATGATATAAGTGTAATTAATATTTCCAAGAATTTGGTAATGCATTCAAGGAATAAACACATCTCTATCCGGTATCACTTTTTGAGATAGAAGGTTGCAAAGCATGAAGTCAGAATGGAGTATGTGCCTATCAAGGACTAGATTGTAGGTATATTCACAAAGGAACTTTCAAAGGATACTTTTGAGTATCCTCGACAGTAGCTAGGGGTTATTTCCCCTCCTTGTTCTAACTAGATGCATAGATGATGCATCTTTCTAGGGGGATAAATTAATTCCTTATCTTTTTATCCTAGATTGATGTATGCTACCACTTAGGGGGAGATGGTAGTAAGGGGGAGTTTGGTATCGATGTGAAAATATTGTCCATGTGTGAAGAAGTGTTGTTGGTTAAAGGGGGACTTTGTGTTTTTGTTTCCATTGAAGATATTCACCCCTTTGTCTTCAAGTCGAAGAATATGTTGTTGCCCTTTGTCCTTGATCTCAAAGGGGGAGAGTGAGAAGATGTTTGTTTCCATCAATGCCAAAGGGGGAGATTGTTGGTAGTTGTTGTCATTGATATCAAAAATTGAGGAGAATTATGTAAGATGATTGGCAATGGTTTTCATTGATATCAACACTCATTATTGGTTGTCTTCAGTGTCAACACTTGATGAATTATTTGTAGTTGTAATTGTTGTCCATACTTGAGAAGTGAGGAGGATTGATGGAAATGGTTTTCATTATTGACAAAATTCAGCTTGGGCTATCATTGTTGTATGATGTTGTTGATGAAGTTCATGGTTGGGTGTCATGACTTATTCTATGTTAGTTATTTGGAATTAGTTATCATTGTTGACAATATTCAGTAATGTTGATATCAATAGAGTTGGGTTCATAATGATATAGTAAGATGAGGATTATAAGTGTTATTGATTGTGGAGAGATGTTGTTAAAGGTCTATAGTATTTCTTATGCTCTCTCCTAATAATCTTGATGAAGCATGTGTTGCTAAAAGAATGTTTTGGCCTCCACATAATGTTTAAGTGTTTATGGTGTAGGAAGTTTCTTTGAAGTCTATTTGGGAGAATGCTCTACATTCCTCCACTACTGAATATATTGTCTTGCAAATTGGGATTCAAAGTATATTCTCTATGGATTTTTCCATACCACGTGCAGATCTTGTAGAGGAAGACCTCCATATTTGCTCCAAGTTGAAACCCTCCTCTGTTGGTGGCACATGAAAGTCTCCAGGAAGCTCGAAGTCACAAATGAAATTATTTTTCATGTTTTGCATCATTTTGTTCATTAGGGTTTCTACCCTAATCTTGGTCGATAAGATAAAGGTATTTTTACATTTGTATTAAAAATTGTGTGATGCAAATTCCGACAAGAGTTAGGCATTTTTGCCTTGTATTTTAAAATATACATTGGAAAATCAAATACCCCGCGGGCTAGGACATAGTCTTGTTTATGCTTCTTAGGCATTTTAATATGCACTTTGACTTAGTAAACCTTGTGCTTATATCTATAACCAAGTACATAGGGATATTTTACTTTTGCATTGCTTTACATTGTTGAATGCTTAAATCAAGTGATTTTTTATAATTACTTGGACTTATGAAGTGTTCTATTAAATGAAAACTAAAATGGTTGAACCATGGAAGATTTTTGCATAAATATTGATGTAAAACAAGTAACTTGAAAGCTATAGTTATAAGCCTTTAAGTTATCTTGTTATTCCTTAATGCAGATTGGCACATAATTCTTTTGGGTCTTTATGAAGACTTGTTCAAGGAGTTATCCTTTTGAGAGTATATAGGGGATGTTAGTTTCAATTGGAAAACATATGCCAAAGATATAGGGATCAGTTTTTACTCAGTTATCACCGTGTTGAGAGTATCTAGGAAGTGGTTTTGCATGCCTTTATGCTTGACTTGGCCAAGCATGACTTCTTCCATGTTTGTGAGCTCTTTTGGAGAGGTTTTGGTTCCTATTTTCTTGGATTTAATGAGGCATCTGATCCAAGGAGGTTGAAGACTCCTTGTTTGATGGAGCTTTTGGTACTGTCTTTTTGGCTACTCATTATTGAGTTAGTTCTTGATTATGCAGTTTTTTTTGTACTAGTGACTTTTGAGTCCTAAGAGATATTCTTGTAAATTTTTGTAGCTCATATGGATAGGGAATACAGTGCAGACCTTGGAAACATTGAATGGAGTTAATTTTTCCTTCTTACTCTTTTTCTTCATTGTATGTAATTTTTGATTGAAAAGATTACTTGTGAAATACTTTCATTTCCTGATAATTGTGTCTCATATCCAACACCTTTTTAGCATAGAATGTGTTATTGTAGGTTATAATCAGATTCAGAAAAGCAGGTCACTTTAGCTATGAAATTTATTTCCTCCTAAAGACTCATGCATCAGGCCTCTTTATAAAATACTTATGCAACACACATACAGATAGGTTATGCAAGTTTTTTTTCTTCAATTCATTGTATGTAAGTTAGGTGAAAGCTGAATTTCAAGTTCAATTACCAATTAGGTGTATCACCATTAGGAAGTAGTGCTTACTAGTTTATTTTTACCATTTTTAGTTAATCCTTATCCTTTTTCCCCTAAAGAATTAGTAGTTAGGTGATATATCCAGATAGGAAGCCAACCTTCTCCAGAGGTTTGGTCTCATTTAAGGTACCCACACCTTGGGATCATTCCCATGTTTCACTAGATTGTTGAATTCTAAATTCAACAGGGTGCAGATTTTAGTGACAACAGTTTTTGGCACACTCGGTGGGATAGAGAACTAACAGTGTCAGTCCCTTTTGTACTATGCATTATTACTTTTTGGTGTGTACAATAGTACTTTCTTCCTTTGGAGGCAATTTTTAAACATACCTGGTGACTCCAAGCTCAAAGTAACTGGTTTCAACAGTCTAGGTGTTGGTTTCATGGTAATACGTCTTACCATTCACCATTTCATGAAAATGTTATGCATGCATCTTTGTATCAGTCGTATCCTACTGAGGATAAAGCTAGTTTTACTTTTACTCAAAATAACCATGTAGCAGCGGGCTACCAACAAGCTCAATTTTCCTGCCACCCACCCACCGCTACTCAAGTTTCATGGTAGCCTATATATGCTCATAACCATTCACAAGAAGGTCATTTTATTCCAAGCCCGCATGGCTGTTTCAAAATCAATTCCAGCAAGTTGATAAATGAGCATAAAAGACATAATGTCATATTTTCAAGAGAAAATAAGGGTTGTTGAAAGGGAACATGATATGGAGTGGAAAAAAGGGCAATATGAGTAATCTCTTTCAGGAGAGGTGGTGAGGTATGAAGCAAACTCAACTGCTACCTTTCCAAATCCTTTCTTTGAGGAAGGGATTCACTTTCTGAGATTCATTATTCCAAGCTTTGAACATAATGAATCTTTTGTTGAAAAGAAGGCAGAAGAAGAGAAGCCTATTGATCTAGACAACATACTCCTCTGGTAAAAGCGTAAAGGGGTAAATATTTTACATTTAGCTATAAGGTGTTATAAATTCTAGCAATAGAGGATTGAACAACAGGAGGACATCAAACAATGTGGTGAGTTGTTGATTGACGATCATCAACAAGAAAATGGATCCTTGAACTTGGAGAAAGAGCAAGAAACTTAGCCTGATACCTTCTTCTAGGATATGAACTTTGATGTCTTTGAACATGTTGTTGATAAGGAGGATAATGTTGAGCTTTTTCAAGAGGTGTGTTAAGGTATAATTGAACAGTTTTTTTCAAGGTTGGATGACAAAGAGGTAGACCAGAAAGTAGTTGACAGTCATGATGAACTGGAATGACAGGTTCACAAACTTGAACAGGTGTTGAAACAAGTGCAGAAACATGGTCCTGATCGAGAGGAGTTCATTCTTTCAGATTAAGAGGTTTCTCATGAACCTAATATGCAAAGTCTTAGTTGGTTGTAGCAGCTTCCTTTCTACTATTCAAGAGAGTTTGAAGCTGATTCATCAATGAAAGTTTGTTTAAAGAGACTTCTTTATTGTTTGAGTTTATGCCTTCCTTCATTGAGGAAGACAAGCTTAAGTTGAGGTATACTTTCTTAGATGATAATGAGGAGTTGGTGTTTGATTCAGCTGTCCCTAAGAGTCTTATGAGAGTTGACAGCTTTGACAAATTGTTGGATACCTTAGTGGAAGAAGATTGTCCATTGACCATGGAGGAGAAATCAGCATGGCAAGTTATTATGCAAGGGGAAGGTAATGCTATAGTTTCTAAGCATCCAAACTGTCTTCTCTCTAATTCAAACTTAGTCATGAAGCATGATAGTCATGAAAGATGGGAAGAAAGAGAGGCAGTCAGAAATGGGAGTTCCAATTTTTCCATTCAAGAGGTTGTCCAATAATAATTTAGCTAGTTTGGAAGCCACTGAAGTACCAAAGGTCATGCTTGTACCCAAGCATGAGGATGCAATTGAAGAAGAAGCTGATTTTGGAATTACAATTGAAAGTACTCAAGTTCAGTGCACTTTTCCAAGACAAGACAACAATAGGCATCATCAAAATCAGGGTGTAAGTGGGATTCTTTGCATATTTCATGAAACATTGCAACAATGTATTGAATATCTCTGTATGTTTCATGATCTTTCAACAATATATAATCATGTAATGCATCAATTGTTGATTAGGAAAGGCTGTTATTTTGCAAAACCAATCAGTGGTTTTGTTTGATCAGTTTCTTTGCTGGTTAGTTTAGATTAGCATAGGATTAATTTTTAGTTTTCAATTCCCTAAGTGCTGGTCAACACAATTAGATATTTTCCCTTCTACATTTTGTTGTTTCAATAAATGTCAGGGTGTCTTTCATACTATCAAATTGAGTTACAAGAAGTTTTGAATATGTTTTCCTAAGTTTTGATCCTAGTTTTTGAGTGACTCTATGCCCAAGGATAGGTCTAGGCAACTGGTCAATGGTGTTTAGCAGGAAAATACTCCTTAATGTAGAATGGCTTGTAATTCTTGTTATTCCTTAATACAGAATGGCATGTAATTCTTTTGGGTCTTTATGAAGACTTGTTCAAGGAGTTATCCTTTTGAGAGCATATAGGGGGTGTTAGTTTTAGTTGGAAAACATATCCCAAAGATATAGGGATCGGTTTTGACTCAATTATCACCTTGTTGAGAGTATCTAGGAAGTGGTTTTGCATGCCTTTATGCTTGACTTGGTCAAGCATTAATTCTTCCATGTTTGTGAGCTCTTTTGGAGAGGTTTTGGTTCCTATTTTCTTGGCTTTATTGAGGCATCCAACCCAAGGAGGTTGAAGACTCCTTCTTTGGTGGAGTTGTTGGTACTTAGTCTTTTTGGCTACTCATTATTGAGTTAGTTCTTGATTATGCAACTTTTTTTTGTACTAGTGACTTTTGAGTCCTAAGAGAGATTCTTGCAAATTTTTGTAACTCATATGGGTAGGTAATACAGTGCAAACCTTGGAAACATTGAATGGAGTTAATTTTTCCTTCTTACTCTTTTGCTTCATTGTGTGCAATTTTTGTTTGACTAGATTACTTGTGAAATACTTTCATTTCCTGATAATTGTGTCTCATATCTAGTACCTTTTTAGCATAGAATGTGTTATTGTAGGTTATAATTAGAGTCAAAAAAGTAGGTCACTTTAGTTGTGAAATTTATTTCCTCCTAAAGACTCATGCATCGGGCCTCTTTATAAAATACTTATGCAAAACACATGCATATAGGTTGTGCAAGTTTTTTTTTCTTCAATTCATTATATGTAAGTGTTCTGAAAGTTGAATTTCTATTTCAATTACCAATTAGGTGTATCGCCATTAGGAAGTAGTGCTTACTAGTTTTTTTTTTTACCATTTTCAATTAATCCTTCTCTTTTTTCCCCTCAAGAATTAGTTGTTAGGTGATATATCCATATAGGAAGCCAACCTTCTCTGGAGGTTTGGTCTCATTTAAGGTACACACACATTGGGATCATTCCCATGTTTCACTAGATTGTTGAATTCTAAATTCAACAAGGTGCAGATTTTAGTGACAACATGTCTCTTTGGTGTTGCATTGTGTCTTGAATTGGCTTCTTGAGTTATTTATGGATATCTATACAACAAGGATTTTTCCTTTTCTTTTATCGTGTGCTTGTGGGTTTGCACTAATATTTCAAGATGTGTTATGATATATTTGGGTCCTGGCCTATTTTGGTTAGAACCACCTTGAACAAATTTAGTTAAAAGTATATTTTTGGGTCGACTAGTTTTGCACTTCATGTTTTATCTACATGTTTCCTTGATGTTGACTTAGGTTGATGTGTTCCAACGTGTGAATCTCTTTGGATCACATTGGAAAATGTAATAAAAAAAATTTGGTCTTCTCTATGCTTGGGATAAGACCACAGTATGTTGTTGTTGTCGACTTGATGAATTCATTATTTGTATCCTTTTTTGGCTGACCTAATTAATGTTTTAAGGTCTTGTGGTGGATATATATACAAAAAAAATTGAATGCAAGAAGTATGGACATCTAAATAAGTGCAAAGAATTTTGAATGTGGAATACATTGAATATCCAATTGGGTTATTTCTATAGTGTGAAGAGGAATGATCAAATATGGTTGAACGCCTCATTCAGTAAAGTGAATTGTTGACAAATATTGTAATTATTTATAAACTCTTTGTATCCTACTCTGAGATAGTGAATCTCATCAGGTCCTTTTATCTTACTCCTAAATTTGTTTTAGCTTCAGTTCAACAAGTCTTTTGTATCTTGTATTGAGGTAGCGTGTATTGGTTTGCAAGTCCTTTTTGGAAGTGATCCTTTATATTGTGATTTAAATCTCACCATGGTTTTTCTATCATGGGTTTTCCACTTAAATCTAGTGTCATCTAGTGGATGTGTGTTCTTGTCTCTTTTATCATTGTTTATTATTTTATTAGAGTTAGAATTACTATATATTTGATTTCTAAAGTTGTTGAAGCTTTATACTATTATATCCATCTCTGCTACTATTGCTTTTAAGGGTTTTGATTTGGTTAAGTTCTAAAAAAGTTCAAGTTTTGGAAGGGATTAAGTTTTTGAGTAGATTGATTCACCCCCCTCTCCTAGTCTCCAAGTGTACTGAACATAGCAAAAATAGATGAATAAGGTATATAAGTAGAAACACCTTGTTTGACACACTCTATTTATGTAGTATGAGCCTTTTTCCATTTGAATGTTCCTTCTTGAGATCCTAGATTATGGTATTTTGGTCATGCTTAGTTGTATCCTTATTTTATACCTCTCTATTAGTTCCCTTGTTCTTTGCATAAACTTTAGTAGAATATTGAATTATCTACTCTCCTTGTTTCTCTTTAATGAAAATACCCTTGGTATTTTCTAGTAGATTATTTTCCTTGTGATCTTTCTTACTCTTCAATTTGTAATTACTTTTGACTTGAGAAATAAATGATACAATCAATAGAAGATATTCTCAATTAGAAATTCTTGGTAGAAGTGTTAATATTATGTAAACAGTATTCTTCTTTATCATCATAAAAATATTTTCTAGTGATAAGAGCTCTATACATACCTCTTTTCTTCAAAATTTAGTTTTATTCCACATTCATTGGAAAATGAAAATTCATCAGTAAAATCATATAATATTGAAGACAACATATTTGTATATTAACGGTCATGTTCATGCTCCAAGTTATGACTAGGATTATTTCATTCATCATAGGCTTCATCATAACCTACAACTACTAATTCTACAACACATTATAGTCAAAATCGATGAATTTGACAAGCTCTACACCATGGGGAATCTTCTATACGATTATCACCTACCTTCTTCAAAGGTTCTAGTGTTTCTTTATTTACAGTCACCATATAATTATCTTGTACAAGGCCCCCATTATACCAAGTAGCCTCAAAAGGTCAGTCTAACAAAATTTTCATCCTTTCTTTCTTACCATGGATATGCCTCTCAATAGAAGTTTCCTTTTCATTTCGATCTATCTTATATATCTTCTTCTTTAAAGAATACATCACTTGATCTATATTTTCTTCTAGTGTAGGAGCTTTTCTACTCTATCCTTTACAATAAGGAAAAATATTCATGTCACTACTCATGTATTTTTCTTGAAGCTCTTTGATTTATTTGTTTGCAAAAATCTTGTAGGCGTCCCTTAATTTTTGAGGCTCCTTATCACTTAAAAATATCCCATATTGACATCATAAGCATTAAAATATAGGACTATACACATAGACTCATATGGTTTTATATATCTGGGGATCTTTGTAATCAGACTAGAAATGCTTGTGTTGAAATTAGACACTGATTCATCTGACCCTTTTGCAATACTTGTGAACTCATTAATAATAAATCTAGGATCTATCTTGTCACTATACTATTTTCTAAAAACTCTCTACAATTCTACCCAAGATTCTATGCTCACATCTAAAACAAATTGTGTCATTCTCTAGCTATACCATCCATAGATTGAACAAAAACTTTATGATGATATATTTATCTTCTATTTCATAATCATCTAGTAGTTTATTTAAATTCATTAATGATCATATCTAGAAATAAAATTATTTCTTTTAAATTCAATGATATATATAGAAAGGACCTTATTGACAAAACTAATAGTATTGTAAATCACATTGAAGTTATAAGAAATGTTCTTGAACCTTGCTATAATACTATTGATAATTATTATATTCCAATAAACAAATTTACTATTAACAAGCCATGGACATTTTTTTCTTTCAATGACCATTCTAAGAAAATATTTTTAAGACAAACTAAAGGAAAAATAGTTTACAAACTACAAAAAAATAGTAGAAAAACAGAAGCATAATTTATTCTAGACTGCACTTTTCTTTTAATGTGTTAAATACTATCATGTTCTCTCATGAATAGCCCTAGATCATTGGTATTAGATAGGATCTCACAGAATTTGAATATACATATGCTTACATCATTAAAACAACTTTAATAAATTTATAAGCAGTTATTCAAACAATGATATTAAAAATTACATAAATATTAATTGCAAACAAATTATAATTACCTTTGAGCCCTATTTAGTGATCCAGAGCAGTTTCAAGATGTTCTAGAAGTGAAAAATTTGGGAAAAAGCAAAAATCCAATTTTTATTTTATTTTTTGGTATTTTCTAGGTTTCAATAAATTGCATTTTCGAAGGTCTTCAGAGCAGAATTTGGGATTGAAACTTGCATCAATTCCTTAAATTTGAATGCCAAATTCATTTGATTTTTACGAACTACGTTAGTACTCTTGGAGAGCTTTCCAACAGTGTAAACAAATTTGAATTCCAAGTACCAAGTAGAAAGTTATGACCCCACCAAGTTGGGGTAAATAATTTCATAGTTTTTTCCTATTTGAACTATTATTGTATTTCCTCATTTTTGAATTTCCCACCATGTGGTGACTTTTGGAATTCCATTTTCTTTGAACATATTCAAGTTTTAAATGCAAATAACTCGGTTTTGGAGCTGCAACATCTCTTTTTCGAGTTTGTTGTTCTATACAAAACCAATACAATACTGTAGGTTGCACGCCATGTATTGTCTTCGGGTTCCATAATTTAGATCAGTGGTATCATAGTGGGAACACTCCTGAGTGTTAGATCTTACAAGTTTAGGCTACCAAAGGTTAGGATTGGAAACACAAAACTTAGACTATCCTCCTCTAAGACGCACACGACCAAAGATGGCAGACAAGCAAGGTGATTCATTAGACTCTATAAAAATAGTGGTGGAAGAAGCTTTTAAAAAATCAACGAGAAGAGATGATGAGTTAATTCACACGTCTCTTCCATAATCAACAACCAAACAGGGCAGAGGCACTCTTTCATGGACACACCCCTTTCAAAGTGCAAGTAAATTTTGATATCCCAAATTTTGAAGGAAATATTGATGTTGACGTTGTTGATGACTGGTTATCAAAATTGGAATGATACTTCTCTGTGAATCATTTTTTAGATGTAGAAAATTAAAAAAATTCCCTCCTCAAAGATGAGAGCTTTATGAAGCAAGTGTGGGAAATCAAGGTGGGAGATAGAGAGACATCCATTGAACCAGAATTGGAGGTAGCTTTTGATAATAAATCGACATGGGGAGAATTCATGTATTTTATCAAAGAGGCATACTTCCCTGAGGACACTTATGAACAAAATTATATATAGTAGCAATTGCCCCGACAAAAGAAGGATCAATTTGTGCAAGATTACACTAATACTTTCTATGCCCATTTGACAAAACTTGGCATCAAAGATTCAGAGAATTGTTGAATTCTTAAGTATTGCAGTGGAATTCACAGGTACATTCAAACTGAGATGGATTTTTTGAATATTGAAACATTGGCGAATGCTTTTAAGTATGCCACAAAAATTGAAGAGAAATTCAAGCAAAAAGGGAAGAGCGATTACTTTACAAATAGTAATAAATCGAAGCGTGAAGGTAGCAGTAAATTTGCAAGATAATAGGTGGTCAAAGAACTCCCTCAAACTCACAAAAGAAGACATGGGGTGTTAAGAAGACACAACTAGATACATGGATGTGGTGTGAAGTACATAAGAGTGTATTCCATAATACCAAGGATTGTCGAAGTATCAAAAATATGATGGTAGAGATACATGGAGAAGAAGTTGAGAATGAAACATTACCCATAGATAACTTCGAGCAGAAGGATGATGAGAAAATCACAATAGTAGACCCATATGACACAATTACAACAGCTAAATTATTACCTCATGAAGATGAAGAATGACTGTTCCATTCACAAATTTGGGTTGGTGGAAAGCCTCTACAGTTTATTGTTGATAGTGGTAGTCAGAAGAATATAATTTATATGGAGATAGTCAAAAGATTAAATTTGAAAACAACAAAACACCCACAACCATGTACTCCATGGGATGGGTAAGCAAAGGGTGAGATATTCAGGTAAATAGACAATGTCATCTATCATATTCAACACAACCATTCAAGGATGATGTAATCTATGATGTAGCACCTTTGGATGTTTGTGATGTCTTGTTGGGGTAGCCATACATGTATCAACACCATGGTGTACATGAGTCCAGATCACGTAGTGTAACAATCAATCTTCATGAACAAAAGTATCGTATACCAGAGGCATGTCCAAAACAATCTGCTTCTTTTGATTAGTGCTAAACAATGTAAATGTTTGATTGCTCAAAGTAGATTTTTTCTATTGCTCATGATTCGTCCTAACAAAACAAGATCAGTCATTCTAAATACACATGCTAAATTTGCCACAACAAAAAACCAATAGCAACAAATGGATAAAGTTTTGAAAGAATATCAGAGTGTGTTTAATTCACCCACATGAGTCCCAACGCACTATCAAGTCAAGCATCCCATTGATTTAATTCCAGGAACACCACTACCAGATGAACCAATCTATAGGAGGTTAGTTTTGGAAAATGATGAAATCAAGAGGCAAATTCAAGAGTTGATAAAAAAAGGACACATTCGTCCAAGTGCTTCACCATGTGGCAGCCCAATTTTTCTTGCTAAGAAGAAAGATGGGACATGGAGACTTTGTATTGATTATTGGGTATTAAATAAAATAACAGTTAAAAATGTTGAAATTCACAAGGCAACTAAGAGGGGGGGTGAATTAGTTGTATCAAATCACTTTACCTCTAATATTAATCAATTCCACTTTTAATCTAGTTTGTTATTAAGTGTAAACATGAAATGCAAATAACATAAAGAAAACACCAGAGATAGAAAATTTACATGGAAAACCTAATGAGGGAAAAACCACGGTGAGGATTATCTCAAAATATAGTAGTAATGCAATATCATATACAAAGGATCACTTCCAACAAAGGACTCACTTCCTACATAAAAAGAAATGATAAATGAAGATCCACCACTAGGGTTCCACACATTCACAACTTGATCAAAAAATTGTACACACGATCAACTCATTGCTTTCAGGAATCTAACACAGTAAAGTATTGCTGCCTCAATTCGCTCTTTCACACTCTACTTTTCGCACTTGTTCACACACTTCACTTTATTGCTCGATTCATGGATGGATGGATATCAAATTCGCAACAACTTGATTTTATTTAATACCATCTTCAACCCTAGAAACATTCTCCAAGATTGGCTATACATTTTCAATTTTACAAATTCAAATTAGGTTGGGTACTCAACATTCCCACGGTGGATAAGAATGAGAGAGGACCGATTACATGTTTAATTTAGGACCCAAACAACATCTTGGACCAATCACATGCTTCTTCAATTCAATGCAAAGACTTAATGTAACGTGTAGACACTAGGTCGGCCAAACCTAATGAAAATACCAATGATCTTTGAAGTACATGCATCTCCAACAAGATGATCACATGTGGATCACTCATCATGCTTCACTAGAAATTTTACCATTTCCGAGAATACCTCAAATACATCCGCAGTAACTACAACAAACTTCATCCATAGAAAACTCTTCAACAGTCCAACCAGACCAACCCACAAAATACAAGAGCTTTGGAGCAGGTCTTCCGAAGTGCCAAATCAAAAGAATGTTTGTTAGAACACATAAACCATTAGAAAAAATCATATCCTAGATTCGCAAGATCTAAAACCAAAAACCATAAGACTGTGGAGCCAAAACATTTCTCCTAGTCCACAAACAAATAGTTCTACCAAACTAGCTCACATACCGGTGAACATATCTTTCACTCTCCATCGAACCAAAAACTAAAACTCGAGATATATTATCCATTGAATCTCATGAACATAACTACAAATCTGCACATGCATAGGATCAACACAAAAGAAATACAACGCACAATATCAAAGCACACTCAGAACACATACTTCAACACTGGCTTCATTATTTCTCAATTTTTTTCAAAAGCACTTGGAAAAGCACATCTACAACTTCATAAATATAGATCCATGTACTCTAAGCACTTCTACAGTATCTCAAAAAAGCACCATCTGCAATCAGCCTGAACTATATTGACATCAATGACAACATTAATGACAACACCACCAAACACATCCATAATTACAACAATCTCCCCCTTTGTCATTGATGGCAACACATGATGTGAAAAACCATCAAATACATCATAGCATACACAACCTCCAGAGAAGAAAACCTACACAAGCATAAAATTTTCACATGAATTTCTCTCCCCCTTTGACATCAATGGCAAAGGAAATTCTTGCCATATGAATCTTTGTTCACTCCCCCTTAGGAGTGCACCCACATCACATACTACAACAATGTACTGCTCTACTCCCCCTGAGGAGTAGACCTCATTCATCAGTCCAGATCAAAGAGTGTGAATCCACTAGACTAATGCACCTCCATGTGCATTTAGTTCAAAGGAGGGGCAGTAACCCATAACTTCCCTCTGAGATACTCAAAGGTATCCTTCAAAAGGGCTTTAGTGAATATGTCAGCAATTTATTCCTTGGTAGGTACATATTCAAGTCTAACTTCATTCTAAAACCGTCTCCATCAAGAAGTGATACTTGATAGATATGTGCTTTGTCCTAGAATGCATCACTAGATTCTTCAAAACATTTATAGCACTTGTATTGTCACAAAATATAGAGATAGGTTCATCACTCACCACACCTATGTCCTTCAAAGTTTGCTTCACCCAAAGTACCTGTGTACAATAGGATGGTGCTGCAATATATTCTTCTTCTGTAGTGGATAAAGAAATTGAATCTTGTTTCTTACTCAACCATGAAACTAATATTCCTCCAAGGAAGAATGCACCGCCACTTGTACTCTTTTGGTCATCTACACAACCAACAAAATCTGTATCAGTGTAGGCATTTAATGTGAAATCATTATCCTTTGGATACCATAGCCCAAAATTTGGAGTTCCCTTAAGATATTTGAATATCCTCTTCACAATTATAACATGTGCTTCCTTAGGTTTTGCTTGAAATATTGCAACTAAACATACTGCATGCATGATATATGGTCTAGTAGTAGTAAGATACAACATTCCACCGATCATAGATTTGTACATGCTCTGATCAACTTAAGAATATTCATCATCCTTACTTAGCTTAAATCCGATTACCATAGGGGTACAAACTAGTTTAGAGTATTTCATCCCAAACTTCTTCAATAATACCTTAACATACTTGGATTGTGAAATGAATATCCCTTTGTCAGTTTGATTTACTTGAAGTCAAAGAAAGAAATTTAACTCAGCAATCATAGACATTTCAAATTCTTTTTGCATCTCTTATGCAAATTTCTTACACATTTCATCATTTCCACCAAAGATGTCATCAACATATACCACAACTATCAATATTTTGTTCTTCTCAACCTTGACGTAAAGATTTCTATGTGCAGATCCTTTGTTGAATCCTTACTTTGTCAAGTATCTATCCAACCTTGCATATCAAGCTTTGGGAGCTTGTTTAAGTCCATATAGTGCCTTCTTTAACTTTCAAACCATGTCTGGTTTGTCTAATAGCTGAAAACCTTTCGGTTGCTCCATACATACTTCTTCTAGTTCTCCATTTAGAAATGTATACTTAGCATCCATCTGATACACTTTGAAGTCTTTATGAGCTGAAAATGGCAAGAACCTTTGAATGGCCTCCATTCTTGCTACAGGTGAAAAAGTTTCTTCAAAATATATTCCTTCAACCTATGAATATCTTTTACATACTAGTCTTAATTTATTCCTTACCACTTCATCATCTTCATTCAGCTTGTTTCTGAATACCCATTTTGAACTAATTACATTCTTATTTGAAGGTCTAGGGACTAGTTCCCATATTTCATTCTTCTCTATCTGTTGCAGTTCCTCTTTCATTCCTTTAACCTGACTTTGATCATTACATGCTTCACTCACAGTATTAGGTTCTATCTTAGAAATTAAACACAAGTTTACCTCAACCACTTTGCTTCTTGTCTTCACACCTTCACTTATGTCTCCAATTATCTATTCCTCTAGATGATTTCTCTGTACATATTTAGGAGCCTTACGTGCAGGCTTAGGAATCTCCTCTTCATCACTTTGTTCTTTTTCTTTCTTTTTATTCTTCTTATACTTGCTCACAGATAGGATCATCAGGTTCAACTTCACTTATTTCTATTGGTCTATACATAGCTTCATTAACTTTAACATTAGCACTTTCAATTATTTTCTTTAGTCTTTTATTAAAGCATCTATATGCCTTGTTGTTATTTGAATATCCAAGAAAAATTCCGTCATCACATCTAGCATCAAACTTTTCAAGATTTTCATCATCTCTTTTAATATAACATAGACTTCCAAATACTTTAAAGCATTTAATAGTAGGGGTATTACTAGTCCATAACTCATAAGGAGTCTTAGTGTTGTTACCTCTTATTTGAACCATGTTGAGAATGTAAACAACAATGTGGAATTCTTCTCTTCGATACACATCTGGAACATTTTCTTCTTTCATCATAGTTTTGGGAGCCTCTTGAATAGTCCAGTTCTTCCTTTCCACAACTCCATTCTTCTGAGGGGTTCTAGGAGCATAATAATGTCTCTTTATGCCATGTTCTTCACAAAATGCATTAAACTCACTAGAAGTGAATTCTCCACCTCTATCGTACCTTAAGCATTTTATTTTTAGGTTTGCCTCATTTTCTACTCTTTCCTTGAATACCTTGAATCTATCAAGAGCCTAAGCTTTCTCTCTAAGAAAAGTAACCCATGTCATCCTAGAGTAATCATCAATCAAGAGCATAAAGTACTTATCACCATTAAGGATTCTTGTTCTTGTAGGGCCACAAAGGTATGTATGAATTAATTCCAACATTCTGGTAGATGATTGTTCCTTTCCTTTAAAGTTGCTTCTTGTTTGTTTCCCCAACTGACAAATTCTGCATATTGAATTTGAAGGTTTTGTGATTCTGGGCAGATCTCTGACAACTTCCCTAGAATTAATCCTGATCAGATTGTCAAAATTCACATGTCCCATCCTCCAGTGCCAAAGCCAACTTTCATTAATCTGAGAAACAAAACACTGACCATTGTAGGAGTTGAGAAAATACAACACAACAAACCCCGAAGATCACCTGCATGCAAATAACCTATCACAAAAGAAGAAATGGAGACAAACAAGCAAGGGTTCTCTAAAAACTGAAAATGTATATATCAGAGAGAATGAGAGAATGACTTGATATGAAATACAATGGGATCAATCCTTATAAAAAGGAGATCATGCAAACCCTAATAAAACCCTAATAGGAAAAACCCTAATAGAAGCCCTAATAGGATAACATTTAATAATTAATATAATTATTAAATGTCACTATATGCAAACTAACGTGAAATCTTAAGAAGGGAATAAAGGTAACTTAATCAACATAATTAAGTTAAAACCTTTACTCTAACACCCCCCCTTAAGATGAGCAACAGTGCAGCTACAAACAAATGCAGAAAAGCAAAGGTAACTACAATGCAAGAAGGCAACATGGGTCCCGGCAACTAGGCCAGATCAGGTACCCAAATACAACCAAATCTCTGTAAAATGGAGAAATAGAGAAAACCTCATGGGAAAAAGCTCTACTCCAAAAAGAGAATAAGAAAGCCAAGAAGAGACATCACTGAAGCAGAAGAAGCTGCAAACAACTGTCGAAAGATGACTGCTATGGTGCTGAAGAACCTCCGCTGAAGATAGGATGATCAGGAACAAGAAGACAATAATCTGCATGAGTGCCCATACGACACTACTCGAATCAGATGGCAAACAAAGGCAAACACCTGGAACGAAGATACAAATGGCACAAGAACCAATAGTCTGAAACACTGATCAACTGAGAATGGAAGATTCCTTCCAAGGCGAAACCAAGGAAGCATTAGCACGAACAGTATAATACCCCCCCATAATGCTGAACTGGGAGCCTGACAGATCAACTGAAATGGTGTGCAACACCCTGTAGTGCATGAAGAAGATAGAACATCTGAAAGTGCACAAGAAAGCACCTGCAACTGAAAAAGTTATGTGCAAAATGAAGCACACATGCATGAGGCTGGAATCATATGGATCCATGGTCGTCGTGGAGGGACACTCACTGGACAAAGGTGTGATGGCAAACAAAGGCAAACTACACAACCCCCCATGGTATGGATTCACTATCGTCGTGGAGGAATACTCACCGGACAAAGATGTGATGGCAAAACAAAGGCAAACTATACAACCCCTCATGGCACCTTATAATATCAGTGTGAGTACAAAATATGGCACAACCTTATGTGCAAAATCTCCAAAAGATGCATGTACAATAGTGTGGCACTTTATCTTAGTGCGTTTACATAAAAGATAGCTTACAAATGATGCTCAAAATATCTTTAAAGGACAAAATGCTGGAAATACATGAAGAACAGCCAAGAACAAAGCATCCCATGCAAACAAAAAGTTTCCAAGAGCAAATATGTCTAGGTAATCCACCAGAGTGTGAAAACACAAATAATTGAATAAAAGATACCTGGAGTGAAATCTGGAAAAATAGTATGGATGAAATAGAAGAGCTCTAAAATACAGTTCCAACGCCGCTGAGATTGCAAAAAACGGAGAAACTAATCAAAAGTTATGAGCTTGAGACTGAAAATAGCCCCTTTGTCTTCAACTAGCTATAGAATGCACCAATGGAAAAAGAGGTGATGGGACCCACACCACTGGAAAGATGAGAAAACCAGCTTTCCGACGATATCTCGTTTGCCAAAAAATGATATCGTATGGCCAAGTTACGGCCTCCGGAATAAATCAGCTCCAAAGAGGGAAAAAACTAGTGTTGGGTTAAATTTTACGGTCATACGGTCGTTGCAGCAAAAACAATGGGTTAAATTTGACGGCCAAACGGTCGTCACCGTAAATGCATAATTTGGACATAACAGAAAAAAATTGTTTTTTTAAAAAATAAAAAACAATAAAAAAAATGGTAAACCCGCCGGCGGCTGGCAGTACGCCGGTGGCGTACTAAGGGCCCGCAGGTACGCAGGTACCTGCGGGTACCCTCATACAGGCCTGCAAGCCTTTAAACTGCAAAATTGCTTTTTGAATTTTTTTTTTTCGATTTTTCGAAAAAATGACGAAAAAAAAAAAATTTTACCAGCAGACGGACGGCCGTACGGCCGTACCAACAAAAAAAATTTGCTTCAGATTTTGATTTTGTCCAAAATGAATGAATGGACAGTCGATTTAGGGTTTTCGACCGCTGCGGACGCAATGGCAATGTCCGTTTGAGCTGAAAATGCTTCAAAATTGCAGGTGTGCCCTAGATCAAGAAAACAAGCCCCAAACCCTTGAAGCTCCAAAAATCTTCAAAACAAGAACAGGAAGCAGCAGGTGTGGAGCTCTGATACCATGTAGGAGTTGAGAAAATACAACACCACAAACCCCAAAGATCACCTGCATGCAAATAACCTGTCACAAAAGAAGAGATGGAGACAAACAAGCAAGGGTTCTCTGAAAACTGAAAATGTATATATCAGAGAGAATGAGAGAATGAATTGATATGAAATACAATGGGATCAATCCTTATAAAAAGGAGATCATGCAAACCCTAATAAAACCCTAATAGGAAAAACCCTAATAAAATCCCTAATAGGATAACATTTAATAATTAATATAATTATTAAATGTCACTATATGCAAACTAACGTGAAATCTTAAGAAGGGAATAAAGGTAACTTAATCAACATAATTAAGTTAAAACCTTTACTCTAACAACCATCACCACCCTTAAGCTGATAGATATTTCCATGAGTTCTTCTTCTAGTTGCTACCACAATTCTGGATCCTTTTCTCATCTCAGAGGTTTTATCCTGAAACACAATCTTAAAAACTTTGCTACACATTTTTCCAACACTAAGAGATTATTCCTTAAACCCTTTACATAATAGACATCGCCAGTACTATGTTTACCATCAAAACTAATTGTTACTTTACCAACAATCTTAGCACTAGAGTCATCTCCAAACATAACTACTCCTCCATCATATTTCTCAAGTTTAGTGAAATTACTTTTATCTCCAGTCATATGATTTGAACACCCACTATCAATTACCCAAAAGTCTTCATCTTGTCTAGCATGAAAAGCAGTCACCAAAGTACCTTTTGTCTCATCCTTCTTGCTCTCCGGACTAGATTCTTTTGCACATCTTCCATTGTTAGTAGATACAACTTTACTTTCTAGGGCTAGAAATAAACATTATTCTTTATCTTCCTCAAAGTCAGATTCATCATCAAAAATTCCTACATCTTCTTGTCTTTGTGATTATTGTTATTATCCTTCTTGTCTTTGTGATTATTATTATTATCCTTGTTCTTCTTGTGTGTAGCTCTATTAGGACATCTTGATGCATAATGACTAATATTTCCACAACTGAAACACTTAAAGGTCAACTTACCTTTGTATTTACTAGTACCTTTCTTCAATCTCCTTGTGAAGTTTTCTTCCAACTCTTCTGAATTATCATCATCCGAGTCATCTCCTATCTTCATTGCTTTAAAAGTTTTTGCAGTCTTTTCCTTATCTCTTGTGAATTTTATCATCTTGAATGCAGTCAAGACACCAAATAGGTTCTCCTTAGTAAAATTATTTGGATCATATGATTTTTCAATAGCAGAGACTTTTTCACTGTAATTCTTCAGTAGGTTCATCAAGATCTTCTCAATTATATCTTCATCTGAAATAGTACCACGTTGATTCTTAATTTCAATTGCTATAAGTTCAACTCTCTAATAGTAGCTTGCAATCTCTTCTCCTTCTTCCATTCGTAGGTTCTCAAATTCTTGCTCAGCGGTTAGTTTCCTTGACAACTTTACTCTATCATTGCATTCATAAATGTCTTTCAATTTTTCTCATACTTCATGAGTAGTGCCTAAAGAAATAATTTTTTTTCCTTTTAGTTTTAGATAGAGCACTGAAGATAGCATTTCTTTCTGTGTGGTATTAAAATTTCTTGTAATGTTAGTATAACCAAATCAAACACACCTTCATGCAATGTATTATATAAAAGGAAATATAAATAACATAATTAAAAGCTACATATATCCTCTTAATTCATTCCATGGTTCTCTAATCTCAAGGACCCCTAGAAATCATGCCCTCAAATATTATTAGTGTTGCACATGAACCTAAAAATATTGATAACTTAAGGTACGAGATGCTATGATGAAGTCTATATGCCTATATTTATGGATTTTTGATATTTGATGATTTTCTCCAAATCAACCCTCCTTCTAGCGCCAAAATGTGAACCCCAATCTTATTCCAACACAAACAAACACATAGTTAGGTTCATATGCAAGATAAAACAAGGATTCCCCATGAAATCCATTTACTATTCTCAAAATAGGAAAATGAAGAACAAAACATGGAAAGATAAGTAAAATCCTAATTAAGCATGCAAACTCTTGATCCCATGGGGGAATTGGTGCCAATTGGTGTGTCAAAATTGGCCCTTTCCTAACTCCTTTGTAAGATTTGTTATAATTGGTGGATGATTGAATCTACTTGATGAGATTTTGACATAACTTAACTATGAAACTATGAAAGTGATGAACACTTGATGTGAAATGAAAAAAATTAGCTCTCAATGTGAAGAGAGTAACTTTGCTAAAATGGTGGATGAGGATGAAGTTGAGTATAGTAAGTTTACTCAAATTGTAGATAATAGAATGAGAGGAAGAGTCTCATTTATAGATTTCCAAAATGGAAGAGAGAGTGGCATTGAGCAATGCGGGATCATTCAACATCCAATGGCCAAGTGCCACTTGTCAAGATGTGAATGGTTGAAAGTTGTGCACATTTTGGTCAATGTGCATGATAAATGCCATTAGGTGGAATTTGAATTTGAGGAAATGACATCTGAAAGAGAAAAATGAAAGAAATAAATGCCACTTGGCTCAATGCTTAAGGACATATAAGCGGAGTGAATGCTTTGTTGGAAGGACAAATCCACTTGGATTTTGAATTCAAATTTGAGGGAATATTCCTTCTTTATTCCATGTTGAGAGAAAATAGGAAATTTAATAAATCAAAGTAATTGATTTATTGTGCAAGTTGCATTCTCTAGAGGATTTTAGTGATTGAGATTAAATTAATCAAGATTTGATCAATTTAATGAGAGATTAGGTGATTTGATAATTTTGACTTAGATTTTAGGATTTATTTAAATCAAGATTGAGAGGAAAATGATTTAGACTTTGATTAAATAAATATTTTGATTTATTTAACTAAAGGGGGATGATGTTAGATTAAATTAAATAAGGTTTAATTTATTCAATTTAATGAGAAGACTTTAGGGATTTAATCAAATAAGATGAATTATTTAATTAAAGAGGGATTTTAGGGTTAATTAAATTAAATTGATTAACTTAATCAATAGAGGAGAAATAACTAATTAGATAAATAATTATTTATCTAATTAAGAGATGATAGGGTGTGAGAAGCTGAGAGTGTGATTCAGGAAGAAATGACATTAGTAATCAGGATCAAGTGCGTCAGATCGAATTATATATTTTCCATGTCTACATTTTGCCCCTCTTTGAAGCAATGCACTCATTGTATTGGTTCAAAGAATAAACTATTGTGATCAAAGTTCAAAATTTCTCATTTTTTTTGAATGCCCCATTGTTGCCCAAGTGGAAGGATTATGCTGGTGTATTGCCCCCTCAAGAGATCGGACAATTTTTTTGATTTTTTGGATGATCTCGCGAAAAGAGAGGACAAGGTGCCCGACAGGTCCAAAAATACCCCAGGATGCCAAAAAAAAATGTGTTAAAATGCCGAAAATGATGCAATATGGCTCTTCATTGGACAAAAACAAGATCGGGGGACCAAAACCCTAGTTGGATGGCCAAATTAGGTCAAAAAACCCTAATTTGTAGGCTTAAATAGACCTTGAGGGGTCACTTTCAATACATTTGCATACTTAGCCCTTAGAATTTTTTGCACTTTGAGCTCTGAGCCCTGATCAAGATGGTGCAACGACAGCTTCCCAGGCACGTGTCAGAGAGAGTATGAGTGCACCAACGGCCAGTCAGTGCAGGACCCATGGTATGTACCCCCATCCCGACTTTTAATTTTTTGTTTTATGTGCATTAAATAGCATCAAAACCATCTTTAAGCTGAGCGACGCTATATAGCGCCACTGCAAATGCCCAGTCAGCGTCGTGCGGTCCTAAACTATGTCGCATATGAGAATAGTGTTATGCGATGCAGTTAGGAGATTAGGGTTCATTTAGTTAAACTTGGCCGCATGCAAAAATGGCACCGCGCGGCACAATTAGGGATTTAGGATTTTTCAAAGTCCACCACGTGGCATAGTTTAGAACTTTACAAATTGCGTCGCATTTGCAAACAACACCTCATTTGTTGTTTCAAATGCAAAAATCTGATGCGAGAGGTAGATATCTTTACGAGACTTGACACAATGGCTTCCCTTGTGTAGGAGGAGCTCGATATACTTCACTCGAGGGAGCACAAATGGTTGGTGCTCCATAGACTGTAGGGTATGCATTTGTACCTTCAAGAGCAACCTGGTATTCTTGGCCTATGGTTTGTTGCGTACATCCCTCCTATTTGGATGCACTTAGGTATGATGACAAATTTGGTCAAGTGGTGGCATAGTGAGACCTCTTCCTTCCATCTTCCTACCAGTGAGGCTAGCATCACTCTCGAGGATGTCTGGCGCATTCTTTGATTGCCTATCCATGAAGCTAGAGTGATTTATGATCCAAAGGAAGTTCGGGAGGCCTACTTTGATGTTATGGGTGTTGATGAGCTCATCCTTTCTGATGGACAGATTGACTTGGAGCGATACCAGGGTAGAGTGCCCACCTACAGGTTGATCGTTGCAGCTATCATTTCTAGTCTTGTGGCAAACAGACCAACAAGGCCAATATTTCAGTCCAGGCTGGGGACTAGCATGGGAGTAGATGTGTGTCCATTGGGAGTGCTTTGCTTGGGGGCCAGTGATGCTAGCTTCCCTATACAGGGATTTACATGAGTTTGCATACCTGGACAGTCGGGCCCTCAGGGCCAGAGTTACTTTGTTACACATCTAGGCATGGGAGCGAATTCCAGTGCTCTGTCCAAATGTCACACTGATCATCCTTGATATTGATGACCCCATTGTCTGGCGGTATGGCGGGGCATAGATCCACTTCACTCACACTGGCACAGGTGGGATCGCCCATTGGCGATGGGTTCTTGATGAGATGAGAGAGTTCATTTGGAGGCCTTGGATGGGCATAGGCCCATGGTACGATGACACAGAGCAATTGTTCTTCACTCATCAAGATAGATGGATGCAAGGCTGAGAGCATGTCATGATAGAGTGCTACCTTTCAAACAGGGTGGCCCATCAGTTCAGTGAGATCCAAGATAGATCGGATGATCAGTACGTGGCAATCTTTGCCCGTAGCAGTAAAGAGATAGCATGGGGCCAGCCCATCCCAAAAGCTGAAGCAGTCTCCTCATTCAGACAACTAGTGGCTAGGTTGTGGTCATATGATCAGGGGCCGATAGATGTAGGAGTAACCCAGGTGTATAGATCTTGGTTTAGGCCTCCTTTGAGATTGATAGTTCCCAGTACAACACTTCCACGGTGGAGGCCTAGAGGTAGATCAGTCGGCAGGGGCAGAGGACAGGGGGGCCAAGGTGACAAAGATGGGGATGGGGATGGGGATAGGGGAGGGGGTGGACCACCTCCTCATCAGACACCTCCCAAAGATTAGGCATAGCACGCACCTCCGTGGGTAGGGATACAGGATGACCAGCCCCAAGATGGGGACAGAGCAGTTCCACAGCAACAGCCACCAAGCCAGCTAGATCACAGAGATGCACTGATCCAATAGTTGCAGGGTTAGATTTAGATATTGACTGTGGAGAGGGGTCAGGCTCAATAGTTTGTTTTGACAGTCACTACTAGGAGGGACCAGGCTCGATCCATGAGGGATCAGGAGGTTGGTCAGCGGAGGCAACTGGAGGGTACAATTGCATTATCCTAGGGTCTATCAATTTATTTATGAGCCTATAGAGAGGTAGTCAGAGAGGCTGAATATTATCGACAACATTACAGACAGGCAATGCCAGCAGCAAGCCGGGTGCTAGACTACTCTCAGCAGACAAGGATGAGGTCTCCAGAGGATCACGGCGAGAGGCAAGTAGGCAAGGGTAGCAACCAACAGGGCTAGCCTTTGATCATAGACATTTTTCCATTCTTTATTCATGGGCTCCGATTATTTCCCCTATTGTATCATGTATTTTCATGTACACTTGATCCATTTTTTGTACCATGACAGTATATTTTTGATGATATATATGAGATGGTTTGGTTTATGATATGTCCTATGATGCATGGATGCATTTTAATTTTCTATGAGATGTTATGAAATGCTTCTATTTTATGCTCATGTGATATGATATATGCTTCTATATGATGAATGTATTTCTCTTTTATACTTTTCTATGCATTTTGATGATTACATGGATGCAATGTATGCTACCGATGCTGTATTGATATGTAAATGATAAATGATATGCAAATGATTAATGATGATAATGGATGCTAATGATTTGTATTATGTCCTTAATGATTCATGTATGATGTGATGCAATTATTTCTTAAGGTACTTAGAATATCAAATCTATATTATTCCTCATAACTTAAGATGATAATAATGTGGTATGATTTATATGGTATGATATGCACTTATGCTGATGATTTGGTGGATGTAGGGTGTATGCATTGGCAATGTTCTGATTAACTTTCATGATACCATGTTAGTATAGAATGAAGATAAAAGAAAAAAGAGATCCCACAAGTTATTAGAATGGTGGTGATTTTCTTACTAGGAGTCCGGATTTTCAAAGGGCTAATTACGTTATGTTTGATAACACACATAGGTACGATGCATCAAGATATAAAGGACTAGGATGGTGTGGTACCTAGTGTGATGGAATTTGACTTGACAATCAGATAGGAGTATTCTTGTTCACACTAAGCATATGGATGCTTATTTAGGATGTATTTTAGACATTCTTAATATCTCAGACCAAACATACAAAAGCAAGCCTTCCTATGTGGTCAACAAGATATCCAAAACATCCTCACCACAAACCGAACAAAGTGCACATGACTAAGTTATTTTACAAGAGTAATCCACAAGCACAACTGATAAAAAAGATAATGATCATTGCCCCATTCCTTTCTCTCTAAACTTGTTTTGTTTAGGCATCATCGAGAGGTCCCTAAAATGAGCGCAAAATAAGATAAGTCAAAAAGACCAAATAAAGTAAACAAACAAGCTAATGTTCTTCATAACGCTAGCCTAGACTAAAATACTGCGGGTTACCTGATGCTTATATCCATCATGGGAAGGATATATCCTAGGACATGTTGTGATCAAGGTTTTGATGAGATTGATTGGATGATAAGATATTGATACTTCGAGTTGATCAACTTGCTTGTTTACTGACCTAGACTTGATACTTTGATGATTACGCTTTCACTTTAGAACCTGCTAGACTTGCTTCCAACTAACTTACCAAAGGATGAAAGCACTGATTGATTTATATGAGTGATGATAACTGTGGGTGAAAGCAAGATGAGACAGATGCACCATTTTGGGTATTTTCAAATCTTTTGAGGCTGTTTTTGGAATTTTGAGATTTTTACAAATGGTTTTGGTGTTTTTGAGATTCATGATGAAGAGAATGGCTTAAAGACAAATCCTAGGGGTCTCAGGAGCTAATCCATAGATTAGCCTTGCCTACATTATACACACAGAGACCACGTAGTTTGACTGATGACAAACTTGACTCAATAATAAGATAGATGGACAAATGGATTGCCATTGCGACGGACGCCTAAAGGACTGACCTAGGGTGCCTAGGGTGTCTCAGGGGATGATCAAAGATCAACCTTACCTACGTTAAAGCTCAAAGATGATGTAGCTCAGAAAAAGTGACAAACTGACAAGACTTAATGGTGAGCTTCTTTTTTTTGAAGATTTTTGATATTTTTCCGATGTTTTTGGATTTTTTGAGAGTTTTCTGAATGTTTTGGTATTTTTTATTTTAAGGAAGATTACAAGAATATACATGAATTCAATCCAATGCAAGTGTAGGAACATGCCTCCAGCGTAAAGTGATATACTACTTCGATAAAGGCAGGACAAACTGACCTTGGCATTGTGCTAAGTAGTACTAGGGTGAAGCATGATACAAATACAACATCAAGCTATGGTATGGATGTGAAAGGATGGATAGATGAAATATTAGTGAAATGTAATGGGATGTAATGGATGATTGATTCATGCAAATCCCAGTGGATAGAGAGTGATTTATTTATGCTTGGCACCTATTTTCCAGGTTTTCACCAAGGTACTTGTCCAAAGCACCACCAAAGTGGTTTTCACTAGAGGATGATTTTTTTTCTTTACTGTTTTCAATCCTTTTTCTGATTTTTTTTGGATTTTTGTATTTTTGTATTTTTTTGTTGTCACCGAGATGCCTGTTTGCCAGGTTTTCATCATGGTGACCATTTTTTTAGGACATTTTTTGATTTTTTTGTATTTTTCAGTTCTATACCTTGGAAGATTTTAGGCATAAATTTTTTTGAGATGGAAGTTATTTAGGGGCTCCTACAGAGGCTCGCCTTTTGGTGTTGAGAGTTGATATGCCCCTGATTTATAACTTTCCATGATGATGAAAGGTCCCAACCAGTTGGGCTCAAATTATCCTTTGCTTTCCAAGTTTGGCACATTCTTCTAATTCTCTTTCAACACAAATTCGCCAACTTGGAAGGTGTGTCTCTTGATCTTCTTGTTGTAGTTGTGCTTTAGGTGGTTCTGATACACTTGTAGATGGTTGAGGGCATCCATGCACTATTCATCTAATAACTCTAGCTCATTTAACCTTGAAACCCGATATTCCTCATCTATAATGAGGCTTTGCAGTGATATCCTTAATGATGGGAGCTTGATCTCGATTGGGAGGATGGCTTCTGATCGATAGACCAGGGAGAATGGGGTGGCACCTGTTAGTGTGCAGATGCTGGTGTGGTAGGCCCATAAGGTAGGATTTAGCTGCAGATTCTAGTCATGACCAGCGTCATTGACTATTTTCTTAAGAATTTTCATGATGGTTTTGCTGGTAGCTTCTGCTTGGCCATTCCCTTGGGGATAGTACAGAGTGGAAAAGCGATGGTGGATTTTGAATTTGTCGCATGAGTCATAGACATCTTGGTTTTTGAAAGGTGTCCCATTATCAGAGATAATGGATTGGGGGACATCATATCGATAAATAAGGTAGTTCAAGATGAACTTGGATATCTACTTTCCAGTTATGTAGGTCATGGGTGTAACATCCTAAATTTTTTGCATAGAGTGACTAGATAAACAAAGTTAAATCCTAATCTAAATAATCTAAAATCTAACAACAAAGAATGAATAAGTATACTAAATAATAAAACCAAAATGATCTCACCGAATATGCGTTCACCCTTTCGAATTATCTCTATTGCTCTTCTCCATTTTGCCTTTTCAGTATTCTTCCCCTCAGATTTCTTTGTTTGAATTCAAGTATAGCTTTGTCGAGTGTCTAAGCAAAATATCGAAGTTGAATCTATTCTCAAAATTATGTGATTTCAGGAGGAGGAATAATGATTGTGACAAGCCATTTTATAGATTTTTTGTTTTCGAACGATCGGCTCAGATTGAAAGAGAGATCGACGGACGAGATTGATGAATGCCATGATATGTGAGTTATGTCTCAGATAGAATGTGAGTTAGAACGAGAGTTAGAACACGAGTTCAGGAAAGACTAAAGATAGAGACTAAGTTAGAATGTGAGTTAGAACACAAGTTCAAGATCTTAATCTCCAAAAATAGAAGAAATAGACTTTTTATGCAAAAGCCAAAGTTGGAACTCGAAGACTTAATGCATTTGAATGCAAACAGGAGTTAGAACTAGTTAATCGACTAGTTGTAATGGAGAGTCTTCTCGCAGAGATAAACACAGAGATAACTAAAGAACTAAAAATAGATCTCGAGTCAGAAGGTGAGTGAATGAATTAGATGACTGAATGATAGAGGAATGTGACATAATTAATTAAAATATGAATTTAATTCAATCATTCGAAAATGAGACTTTAATTAAATAAATAAAGTAATTTATTTAATTGACTTTTGGAAAGGATAATATAAATAATTAAATAATAAATATTTAATTATAGATAAAGGGGGTTAAATGAATAATTAACTAAAGATATTTAATTATAGTTGGAAAAGTATGATAAAGGGGTTAAAATTAATTAGTTCGCAACATAATTAAATAAATATGATTTATTTAATCAATCAAGTTGAATAAAGATTAATAATGAATTAATGAATTAATTAAAAAGGGGTATTTAATTAATAGAGGAAATATGTGTTGAAAAGGTTAATTAAATAATTAACATTATTTAATCAAGATGACGGACTACAGAAAATTATGTTGAAATGTGTACTCATAGGCATAGACCAATTTTCGATATCTATAGTTTGCCCCTCTTTAATACAATGTTGGTACAACGTTGTGTCAATGAAAATATGCCCTGATCATGCCCCAGCATGAAACAAGTAAGGTATGCCCCCTCGGGAAAATTGACAATTTTTGAAAAGTTTCAAAAAAAACCAAGAAATATTCCCGATAAGTCAATTTGATAGTCAGAAATGTGACAGAACCGAATTTGGAGATGTTTTAGCCGAATATGGGTTGTTTCAAGTTGAAAGGCTATGCGGCCAATAGAGAAGGGCTGAAGAAATGCCATCCAAATTCAACCTATAAATAGAAATTAGGGTGAAATGGAATTCATTTGCACCCAGAGGAGATAGAAAAAGTTGAGTTTTTGCTTTGACTGACTGTCGAAATGGCACCTATTCTGTACACCAGGCATCGAGGATATCAGATCCGAACTTTCGGGAGGCCAACCGACGCAGGACCACCGGTATGTACATGAAAATGAACCTTTGAAAGTTAATTTTGCATGCTTTTCTAGGCATTAGAAAACTAACAAGCAAATGCGGTGCGTCGTAAATGACGCATATGTCGTCGTATTCACTGCATTTGACTGTGAATCGACACATTTGATAAAACGCGCTAGGGCTAGCTTTGGCTAGTTAGGGAATGACCGCATGTGGAGCATTATGCCCCGCATGTGTAGTTATGCATCACATGTGTATTAGGGTTAGATGCAATTTTTTTTGTGAACCTCATATGCATCTCTGAGACGCATATGATCTAATTTGGTAGGCTGTTGAAAATTGCACCGCATGTGGTTTAGTGAACCACATGTGCAGTAGTGGGATAGGGTAGTGGAAAAATATGCAATGCATATGCAATATGCAACACATATGCAATATGCACCGCATCTGTAAAAGTGAGCCGCATTTGACTAGTAAAATTTTTGAAAAAAAATTCCAAGGAAAATTTGAAAAATGCTGACACCATGGTTAAATTGTAGGAGGTGATAGATCCTATTTACACGTGGGAGTCACAACCAGATACATTTGACCTGAGAAACAAGTTGAGCTCTATAGAGATTCGGCTTCTATGGAAGCTAGGCCTACATCATTGTTTGTCGATGCCTGCCATTCGGGCAAACAGCGGGATGCTAGCGGCACTGTGCGAGCGATGGCATTCAGAGACATCATTGTTTCATTTACCAACTAGGGAGGCCACTATCACTGTGGAGGATGTGTACAAGATTTTGATATTTCCTATTAGAGGTGAGCAGGTTATGTATGATACCTAGTGAGGATTGACAGAGTTAGCACGGTTCTATCAGGTGGATGACATCAGTAGGCTCGGGATCGAGCATTACGAGATTAGATAGCCAGTACTAGCAGATAGATACGACCGGATCGACTGTATCCTATGTACATTGATTGAGGTTATAGTGCTTTCAAATAGACAGGGTCACAGATTTCCAGTAGGATGGGGAGCTATGCTGGTCGATATGTTGGAGTTTGAGATGAGATATGCATGGGGTCCATGTCTACTTGGGATGTTGTACTTCCATTTACATGACATCGCCTATAGAGATGCACAGTTGTTGAGTTGTGGCACAACACCGTTGATGGTATGGGGTTGGGAGAGGATAGTTGTTTTTCATCCTCTAGTTACAATAGAGAGAGAGGAGAGATGCCCATATGTGTTTCGATATACAAGACAGATTACGCAGACCCATGTGAGAGACATAGGGTACTAGCGACACACTTTGGATTTTCTTGATCAGTTCACATGGAGACCTTACATGGATTGTGAGGAGTGGGTGGATGAGGATATACATTTTCCATTCTGTAGATAGACACAGTATCTCATTGGGAGGACTATTTCTAGTGTTCACATTATATAGAGACATCTGTGAGACAGAGTTCTGAGATAGTTCAGAGAGGTTCAGGATGAGCCTCGAGGTAGAGCAGAGTTTGCTCGGTCATCGAGAGAGGTTCCATGGTGGGGACCCATGATTCTAGTGGCTACTGCAAAGATAGACATATCTAGATGGAGAGATGGATTAGCAGATCCAGGGACTACAACTACATATGATGCATTGTGGGTGGTTCATCATCCAATTCCTTAGATAGATCCTGACCAGCCAGTACTAGTCGAGAGACAAGGCACAGGGCCAAGAGGATGATGGAGAGGTGGAGGTGCTAGAGTGGGTAGAGTTGGTGGTAGAGGTGATGGAGATGATGGTAGAGGTGGAGGTAGAGGCGGGAGACGAGGATGGAGAGGACGGAGAGGGGGTCAGGTAGGTGGACATGCAGCTATCCAGGAGGCAGTAGCAGTTGATGTACCGATGGTAGACATCGGAGGGAGAGTGGATGTATAGGCTGGGGGTGAGCATGCTACAATGGAGGTAGTGGTTGAGGAGGATGTAGCAGTAGATGTCAGAGTAGAGGATGTTTTAGAGGATTTGGATGTAGAGATGGCTTTAGATCCTCTGGGTGTGTTGGCAAGATATGGAGAGGATGATATAGAGGATGAGGAGGAGGAGGATGCACAGATGGAGGAGTAGGAGAGAGAGCTTCGAGATCAAATTATAGAGGGGAGATGAGATGATGATGCTCCTAGAGATGTTGATAGGGAGGCTTTGGAGGAGAGACTCAAACTTATGACTACAGAATTTGAGGCAATGAGACTAGAGAGGGATAGTTCCTATACAGAGAGGGATAGTGCTCTTCTGGAGAGAGACCAGGCTATAGCACGGAGACATGAGATAGAGCAGTAGTTCACAGAGGCTAGACGCCTTTGCAGTGGGTCCTCATCTGATGGTATGGTGCAAGAGTTGGTCAGATCAGTGGAGAGAGCCACTTACTACAGGGATCTTTATGAGGTAGTGGTGCTAGTAGAGAGATGAGCTCCTAGCTTTTTAGAGGTGCAGAGTCATAGATCACAGGGCCGGAGTCAGAGGACACAGAGCACTGAGGGGGTGGTAGGACCATCGAGGCCGGGTCCATATGAGAGGCCTTCCACCTCGTAGAGAACACCTCCGAGTCTTTTTCCACCACCATCACCACGTGATAGTAGGGGTAGCAGGACATAATGACAGGGTTACATATGTAGACATCATATTTTGATCAGAGAGCCTACAAGCTCATGTTTTTTTATTTATGGATACATTCAGACATTGTACTGTGACACACTATTTTGAGCAATATATATATATATGATTTTGGAAGCTTCTACATGATATGCAATTCTATTTTATGAATGATGCTTTATTTCTACATGATTATGTTTCCTAGATGATGTACGCACATGTTGTTATGAATGAATGTGTCTATTGTTTATGAATTATGCATATTATAATTATGTTATGGTGATTCTATTTACTTATGATAACGGATGCTAATGTTTTACATGATGCTTATTTATATGTGATGGTGATATGTACATGCAATGTTGACATTATGTATGTTATGATCATGCAATGCCTATGTTGTAATGATGAAATGCAATGCAATGCAACTATGTGAAATGCTCATTAAATGTATGCTAATGCAAATGATCTAATGTTTTTATGGTGTCACAGGACTTTATCTTTATGTTAAAGAAGAGAAATGTTAGGATGAAAATGAATTCATAATGTTAGTGAGAAATGATTAAATTCGATTGATGGAGAAAAAGATATAATGAAATTTTGATTGATTGAGAAAAAGACATAATCTTTGATATATTGCCAAATACGCTATACTTGCTTGTTATCATCATTGGGCGGGACATGACACAGATGGATAGTACACACTATGATATGAGATAGACCATAGTGTACAAAGTCATCCATCTGCGAAAAATAGATAGTCACAGACAAGGAGTGTCTTAACTCAGAATAAAGATAGTAATTGCCCAAGTCATTTTGTCGAAACAAACCACAGACAACAGACAAATAAAAGATGGGTCATGAGATGTCATTTCTCCTCTAAATCTTTGATTGGACATCTTTGAGGAAACTAGTAACATGACTCAAAAACCAATGTTAAAAAGACAGTTGATAGACAACAACCAAAGAAAAAGAATCTTGAGACATCGTTGCTTCTCTAAATCCTTCAAGGGACATCCTCGAGAAAGCTAGTAACGGGATCTTGCACAAATCGATAAAAAGATAAGACAAAATAAGATATAAAGTCATAAAGAAAAATAAATGTATTCGCCAAAACTTGATCTTATGGGATTGTTTGATGTTTGATGTTTGACATAGCATAATGTGAGAGAATGACACATACTGCATAAGACGTTGAGTCTAGTTTTGACTTGGTGACTTCTGTATAAGGCATGACAAAGCCTAGATTCAGAAAAGACATGTTCCGTATAAGACGTTGAAGTCTGATGACGTTGGAAGTGACAAGCCACATGAGACTATGATAGTTTGATGATGTCTGTTGACAAGAAAGACATATCTTGCGTAAGACATAGGTTGATCGCTTTGACAATGTGTTTGATATTGACTTGATGACTGTTGAGATGTTTTGCCTTATTGTTGCATGACTTGTTTTGATTTCTTGACTGACAAAAGTGTGTGTGTGCTAATAGTGTATTACATGAAATAATACCTTAAACTATGATATGCAACTTGTGTGAAAGTGATTATGAACGAACCCTATTGGACTGACCTAGTGTGGTCTCAGGAGCTCATCAATTGATTAGCCTTGCCTATGTTGTACATGCAGAGACCTTGTAGTTCAACATGACCAATGACTTTGAATATACAAAGCATCATGATTTTAATGTGTGTGATACATGACAAACCTAGACTGACATACCTAATGCCTCGGGGGCACATCGATTGATGGCCTTGCCTATGTCCCAGTCGTAGAGGCAACATAGTTTGACTATGACTGTGACTGACCTAACATAACCGTCTTGACATGATTGACTTGACATGATGACTTGACTCTATTTTTGGGATTTTATGACATTTTTGGATTTTTTTGGATTTTTGAAGTTTTCTACTATTTTTGGGATTATTTTTTTAGTACATTTTCAATGGTGTGACATTATGTACACGATGTTAGGGCATAGAACAAGGATTTTCCCCCAATCAGGAATAAGATTTGGAAGATGGAGTGGGTAATGTGACGGAATGGATGCTAGATGTCAATCGTTCCAAGGAATGGATAAGACAACCATTTATTATGAATGATGATGAAAACGTTTGATTAGAATGATGGTAGATAGAAGAGTGAGCTTGATTACACATGGCGCCTGTTTGCTAGGTTTTCACCATGGTACTTATCCAAAGCACCACTGAAGCGGTTTTCACTATTGGATGAATTTATTTCTCTTTACTTTTTTTGATTTTCTCAATTTTTTTGGTGTTACAAAGACGCCTCTTTGCCAAGTTTTCATCTAGGTAACCAAATGTAACATCCTATATTTTCTGCATAGAGTGACTAGATAAACAAAGTTAAATCCTAATCTAAATAATCTAAAATCTAACAACAAAGAACGAATAAGTAAACTAAATAATAAAACCAAAATGATCTCACCGAATATGCATTCACCCTTTCGAATTATCTCTATTGCTCTTCTCCATTTTTCCTTTTCAGTATTCTTGCCCTCAGATTTCTTTGTTTGAATGCAAGTATAGCTTTGTTGAGTGTCTAAGAAAAATATCGAAGTTGAATCTCTTCTCAAAAGTATGTGATTTCGGGAGGAGGAATAATGATTGTGACAAGCCATTTTATAGATTTTGTGTTTTCGAACGATCGGCTCAGATTGAAAGAGAGATCGACAAACGAGATTGATGAATGCCATGCAATGTGAGTTATGTCTCAGATAGAATGTGAGTTAGAATGTGAGTTAGAACACGAGTTCAGGAAAGACTAAAGATAAAGACTAAGTTAGAACGTGAGTTAGAACATAAGTTCAAGATCTTAATCTCCAAAAATAGAAGAAATAGACTTTGTATGCAAAATCCAAAGTTGGAACTCAAAGACTTAATGCATTTGAATGCAAACAGGAGTTAGAACTAGTTAATCGACTAGTTGTAACGGAGAGTCTTCTCGCAGAGATAAACACGGAGATAACTGAAGAACTAAAAATATATCTTGAGTCAGAAGGTGAGTGAATGAATTAGATAACTGAATGATAGAGGAATGTGACATGATTAATTAAAATATGAATTTAATTCAATCATTTGAAAATGAGACTTTAATTAAATAAATAAAGTAATTTATTTAATTGACTTTTGGAAAGGATAATATAAATAATTAAATAATAAATATTTAATTATAGATAAAGGGGGTTAAACGAATAATTAAATAAAGATATTTAATTATAGTTGGAAAAGTATGATAAAGGGGTTAAAATTAATTAGTTCACGACATAATTAAATAAATATGATTTATTTAATTAATCAAGTTGAATAAAGATTAATAATGAATTAATGAATTAATTAAAAAGGGGTATTTAGTTAATAGAGAAAATATGTGTTGAAAAGGTTAATTAAATAATTAACATTATTTAATCAAGATGACGGACTATAGAAAATTATGTCGAAATGTGTACTCACAGGCCTAGACCAATTTTCGGTATCTATAGTGGGAATTGCTTCGACCCACTTTCTGAAGTACTGTGTGGCGGTGATGATGAATTTTTGGTCATTGGATGAGGTGGGTGTGATTTTTCCTATGAGATTGAGCCCCCACTACGAAAAGGGCCAAGGTGTAACAATAGGATGAAGCTTTTGAGTTGGCACATGAATAATGTCTCCATGTTGCTGGCACTGTAAACACTTTCTGACAAATTCATGTGCCTCTCTTTCCATTATTGGCCAGTAGTACCCAATTCTCAGCACCTTCTTAGCCAAGGTCATACCACTCGAGTGTAAACCACAAGTGCCATTATGTACCTCAGTCAGAGCAGTCAAGGCCTCCTCAGGATTCAAACAACGTAATAGGGTTCTCTCAATACTCCTACGATAGAGGGTTTCTCCTAGTACGAAAAAATGTAAGGACCTTTTGACAAAGGCTTGTTTAAGGTTTGGGGTTATGTCAACTGGGAGGACTCCTATTCTTAGGTAGGTATAGATGTTGTGATACCAAGGATCAGCAGGATCAATGAGTTCGTACACATATTCTAACTCTGGTACCTCAAATGTGGGTATGAGAAGCTGCTCTACCAAGAACTCATGTTTTGAGTCATTGCGAGGGATATCTAACAAGGATCCAATTGTTGCCATGGCATTAGCTACTCTGTTGTTAGCCCATGGTATCTTCTCAAAGGTGATATCAATGAATGATTCCTTGAGGCTCTCTACTAACTTCTTGTATGGTGTGAGCTTATCATCCTTAGTTTGGTACTTGCCATTGACTTGGTTGATAATAAGCTATGAATCCCCATAAACCTTTAGTGCCATGATCCTCCACTGTGCTGCAATCTTGAGACCTATTGTTAAAGCCTCGTACTCCACAATGTTGTAAGTGTAGGGGAATGCCAATTTGTAGGATCTAGGAAAACAATCCCCCTATGGGGTGATGAAGAAAACACCGGCTCCTGATCCATGTTGTGTGTATGAGCCATCGAAGTAGAGTTTCCAGTGATCGGCTATGCTGAGATTAAAGATGGATTTGTCTGGAAACTCTTATATGAGTGGATTCTCTAAATAGATTAGAGCTTCTGCCAGTTGGTCTACAATCACTTGCCCCTTGATAGCCTTGTGCTCTACATATTCAATATCATAACCCATTTTGTTGTTCGTCCTATAAGAGTGGCCTTAGAGAGTAGGTATTTTAGTGGATCTATCTTTGCAATCAACTTGATTTGATGAGCTAGCATGTAGTGTCTAAACTTTTGGGCTGCAAACACAACTTCCAAGAAAGCTTTTTCTATTAGTGTGTAGTTGATCTCATGCCCTACCATTGTCCTTCTAATGTAGTATATTGATCTCTCTTCCATTTTCATCATGTTGGGCTAACAAAACACTGAGAGCTACCATGGTTACTGAAATATATAGAATCAGTGGTTTTCCTGGGGTAGGTTGCATTAACACTGGTGGCGTGAGTAGATATTCTTTGATTTTACCAAATTCTTGATCACACTTTTCGTCCCACTTGTATGCTACTCCCTTGTGGAGTAGATGTGAATATGCAATTTTTTTATCTTCCAGTTATGCTATGAATCTTCGAGTGGATTGGAGTCTGCCTTGTAGGCCTCTGAGTTGTTTTAGTGTCCTAGGCACTTCCATCTCGAGGATTTCTTTGACCTTGGTGGGATCCACTTCTATTCCCTTCATTGATACTATATATCCCAGAAGCTTACCTGATTGCACCCCAAAGACACATTTCTTGGGGTTGAGTCTGACCTTGTACTTCTCCAATCTGTCAAAAATGGCACTTAGGGCTGCTATGTGATCCTATCTTTTCTTTGATTTGGCCAATATATCATCCATGTAATCTTTGACAGTTTTGTGTATCATGTCATGAAATATTAGTGTCATGGCCCTTTGATATGTTGCCCCTATATTTTTTAGCCCAAATGGCATCATGTTCCAATAGTATGTGCCCCATGGACATGTAAATGTTGTCTTATGTTGGTCCTCCTTTGTGATCATTATTTGGTTATACCCCGAGAAGCCATCCATTAGTGATAGCATCTCATGTCCTGTTGTCATTTCCACTATCATTTCAATGTTAGGTAGTGGAAAATCATCCTGGGACATGCTTTGTTAAGGTCTCTAAAGTCAGTGCAGATATGGATTCCCCCATTTGGTTTTGAAATTGGTACAAGATTGGATACACATTTTGGATAATCAATTGGGCGTATAAAGCCGATGTCCAAGAGTTTATGTAATTCTACCTTGACTAGCAAGGCTATCTGAGGGTGCTTTTCTCTTAATTTTTGCCTTACTGGCTTTGCCCCAAGGTAAATAGCCAAATGATGAACCACGACTTCTGGATCGAGACCCAGCATATCGGCATAGCTCCATGCCAATTTCACCTTTCTTTTCTCTAGAAATTTAGCCAATAGTTATTTTTCTTCTCTTAGAAGTGATTCGGCATAGAAGGTGATCTATGGTGTTGCTTCTATTCCCAGATTGACAGGATTGCACTGTTCTGCCAACACTACCGATTTCTCCTGATGAAGTGCAATAGGGGGGAGACTGAATCCTTCATCCTCCGATGCCTCAGAGAGGTTTTCACCATTGGATGCATCCTTTATTTTTACTATTATCTGGTTAGAAAGTGCCACAGTGTGGTTTTCACTCAATGACCCTGAGCTTGTTCTCATTCTTTTTCTTTTGCGAATGAAGGACTCAATCGTCTCCCAATAATAGGCCTGGGTGTTCAGTGTGATGTCGAACCCATCCTTGTGATCTCTGTATGGAACTGTATCCCTTAGTCCCATGAATTTTGAGAGTGCCTCATCGTTTTTGAATGTGTCTAGAATCGGTGGTCCTCATTGGTCATAGACGATGAGTTGTGGGTAAACTAGGTTTACTTCGTAAGTTTGGTGGTTCGACTCAATGGGTGAGGCACTAATCATCAATAAGGAGGAATCCTCAAAAAGCATGGGAAGGCCAGTTATGGTATCCTCATCATCACTACTGGTGCAGACATCAGTTATGTCAAAAGTGAAATTATCTAGGGGCAAACCTGTGGATATGGGTAGTTGAAGGGCGGTTGCCGATAATTGAAGAGGAGACCTAACTTCTCTACTAGGGGTACCTATGCCATATACGGTTATACTTAGAGGGATACATCCAAGGCCAAGGTTTCTCATTCATCTTTCTACAATGATGGGCTCTAGTCATCCATCATTGTTCCTTCCAAGGCTTTCGTTTCTATTGTAGCCCATACCAAGCATTATTTGTAGTCCTCTACTGGCTACATCCATGGGTAGAGTGGGTGTGGGTCCTTCGTTATGGTATAGCGTGCTTGAAATGTCTCCCTCGTCCACATTTTCCTGACTTAGATCCCCCCAACAGCGGAATCTAGAAGGATTTTCCCTAAAAGTGTGGATAGGTGTTTCAACTGATTGAGGTTGCCCATGCGACCTAAGAGATTGAGGTAACTCTCCTACAACAAAAGCATTTTTTCTCATTCTGTAATCTTCGCACCCGTTGTATTGGATCATGAGCTTGGTGTTAGATATTTCAGGGATGGATGGTGTCTATGTCACAGAAGTGGAGTCAAGGTTAGATGGGTCTATATAGGGAGTGGATGGGCCTTCATCATTTTTTGGTACTTGGGGAATTTTGTAAAACTTGGCTTCCAAGTTTTTGTAATAGGCAAATGGCTCTGAATCACCATGTATTGTGACCTCCTCATATTGTATAAGAATTTGATGCATTTGTGGAATGTTGAGGCGACCACCTTCATTCCATGGATCCATGGGCATCCTAGGAGGATGTTGTAGGGCAAGTCAAGGTCAAGGACCTAACATGTGGTTTCCATGGTAGTTATCCCTACTTGGATTGGGATCCTGATGGTGCCTTGAGACATTCTTTCTTGGTCATCATATGCTCTGATGGTGATGCCTTTGTTTTTGTCGATGAAGTCCTCTGAGATTCCCAATTTTTTTATGAGTTTAAGCGAATAAATATTGAGGCTTGCACCCCCATCCACCAGGACCCTTTTGAATTTCTTCTTGTGAACCATCACTTGAAGGTGAAGTGCACAATTGTGAGATGGTTGGGCAGGGAAGTCTTTATCGGAGAAGGTGAGGAGATTTGGAGTAACGATTTTACCAACCATAGCCTATAATTGTTCTATATCAAGGGTAGCAAAGACAATGGACATAGCTAATGCTTCATCAAGAATTTTCCTATGGGAGGCATAAATTTTCAATAACTCCATGATGGAGATTTGAGTGGGGGTTCTTTTTAGCTGGTCAATGGTGCTATAATCATAGGGAATGGATTTTGGATTTGAAATGGGGGTCTTAGATGGTTGTGATTCCCCTACAATAGTAGCCTTGTCGCTATGTGTGGTGACTCCACAATCAGCGTTAGCTCCTTTGACACTAATGACAGTGACCATTTCATCTATGCATGTGACAATGTCTTCGTATACCAGGTTTGCACTAGCATACTTTTGCTTCCCTTTGTTGTTCCCTTGGTTATTTCCTTGATTGTGATTCGGTATCGGATTCGTGTATATTTTGAGGTCCTGATTTCTAGCTGGTGTTTTTATATTTATGATCTTGTCCTCAATGAGGTCTTGGATGATTTTTTTCAACCTCATGCAATTTGTGGTTCTGTGCCCTTTGATTTTTTGAAAATCACAAAGGATTTTTCGTTGTACCATGGTGGTTTTATCATGGGTTCCGTGTATTGCTCAGAATTGGAAATTTTGTTAAGGTTTTCCTTGACCAACTTCTTCATTATGGATTCGATTAGCTCCCCAAGGAATGTGAATTTCCACTTGGGAGGATACTTGTTTTGGGGAGGTGGTCCTCCTTGATTGTTTGGAACCAATTGTTGTTGTGCCACCGTATTAGTTTGCACATTATTGCAATTGTGATTTTGTGGTTGGTGATGGGTCTGGATGTTCTGCTTAGGGGAATTGATGACCACCTTAGCATCAACCACTCTGTTGTTTGTGATATTTTTGTTCCTCGACCATGTTTGAGGTTTATCATTATAACTAGTGGTCGAGCAGTCATCTTGTTGTGCAGGAAATTTTGATGCGCCCCCTCGCATAGTAAGGGCTCTTTCGATATTGAACGCCTTTGGGATCAACTGATCATACATTGTGATGCATTGAATTTTTAGGTAGAACGCCAAGTTTTCATCTAGATTGGCTATGATTGTTCAAAGTTTTTGCTCTTCTGGCATGGTCCACTTGCTCTGATTGGCCTTGGATCACCATCTTTGCAAGAAGGATGTGAATAGCTCTCCTTTTCTTTGTTTGAGTGTTGATAGTTATTCCAAACTAACATCTGCACCCATGTTAAATGCGTAGTTTTTAAGGAATGCTTCCACAATTTCCTAGAATGTTTTGATGCCTATGGGTAGGCGAGAGAACCATTCCATGGCAGGACCAGTCAGACTTTGAGGGAAAAGTTGCATTAGATATCTGTCATCATATGCAACCTCCATACAATGCACTTGAAACTCCCTAACGTGATTTTCAGGGTTTCCCATCCCATTATATTTATCAAATTTGGGGATCTCAAATCCCTTTAGGAATGGTACCATTGTAAGAATTTTGTCAAATGGATAGGGGCACAAGTTGCCTAACATTCTGGTTGTTTTTCCTGATTGGAGGTCCAACACTTTTTGCGAGAGAAGTTTGATTTGTGCTGCAACATCGTTTTATGGATCAGGAGGTGGGATGAATGTGTTTTGAGGTGTTTTCAATGTTTGATTGATAAGAGGGGTATTGGTGGGGGTTTTTTGCAAGATTTTTTGTACGTTTAAGACATAATGATATGCCTGCATTTGTGCCAACAACGCTTGTTTTTGATCTTGTTGTTGTTGTTCCAACAAATCTTGTTGTTGTTGTCCCCATAAAGTTTGTTGTTGGTCTAGTTATTGTTGCGCCAACAAAGCTTGTTGTTGGTCTAGCTGTTGTTGCACCAACAAAGCTTGTTGTTGGTCTAGTTGTTTTTGCGCCAACAAAGCTTGTTGTTGTTCCTGAAAATCTTGCAGGGCTTGTTAGTATGCTTGTTGATGGATTGCTTTCAGTTGTGCATGGTTCTGTGCTTGTGCTTGTTGAGCCTGGTGCTGGGCTTGAGCTTGATCCTTTGCTTGTTGGGATGCTTGTGTCGCTTGCACATCTTGTTGGGCTTGTTGGTCTTGTGTAGCTTGTTGGGTGGCTAGTTGTGCAACTTGTTGGTTTTGGAGTACCCTTTGGTGGGTGGCTTTTTGACTGCCTAAATCATGGTGATGAATGAATTCATCATATTGGATTTTGGTGGAATTGGTGGTTGATTTGGGATGGTATTGACCATTGTGGTGAGTGGAGGGATCGTGTTGGTGATTGGGATTTGAGTTGTGGGTGGTGTGATTCAAATGCTTGGTCCTTGGGAAACCAAGCTTTGAGAGATTTGGGGACCAATGGACGTGTGTATCATTGTGGTGGCTTGAATGGTTATCGTATGTTGTTGCGATACCATTGGAAAAAGAAGGGCTTGATATGATGTTCTTATTTCTTTGGTCTAAAAAATTAGCGGAGGGTAGGGGGAAGACCCAACCCAAGAGGTGATATGGATGTGAGCAGTAATGGAGGGAATGATGGTATGTTCCCTTGAAAAAGTGATGACAAGGAGGGGTCAAAGATTGCCCCTGTTTTGAATAACCCACCTTCCCCTTGCGAAATCATCGGGAGAGAAGTTTGTATGTTCAGTGGTTAGGTTGGTGTTGCATGAAATGAGGATGAGTCCATATGATTATGGAGGGTGAGTGGAACATATGGTTGTAATGGATTTACCGAGACAGATTTATCCGTTGTGATGTTGATATTTACCTCTTTGTTATTTATAAGGCGATGCTTTTGTAATTCACAAAACATGGTGCTTCCCTTGTTAACAATTGGTGGGGTTGATGCGATTGTTGATATGATTTGAGGAATTTCCTAAGTGATGTTGACATTAGGGGTGTGGTTGTAAGAGGCCTTTCCATATTGGTACTTACGTCAACGTCAGAAGGGAGTTTGGCCCCTTCTTTCGTTAGCGCACGTATATATAGAGAGGGATTAAGTTTCAACATGGCATTGAAAATTCTATGATTCTCAGGATTCTGAACCATTTCAATTATTTCCTCTTGCGTCATTCCCAAGTCATCGTCGAGGATGTCCTCTATATTGCCTTCCTCGTGAGGGTTTTGTGATGGCAGAGAGGAATTGTTTGGAGGATTGTTTGATCTTGCAAGGTTTACTTCGGAGGTCACTTGGCTTAGGTCACTTGAATTTGATGTTTCCTTGGTGATTTCCATGTTCCTCTTCTGTTGTGATCTTGTTTGAACCATAAAATAGAGATCGTTTGATCTTAATCTCTAGGTCCAAAAGGAGAACTAGGAGAGTCTAAGGATTAAAAATAAAGGTGATGATGAAATAAATGGAGGATGGAGGATGCAGATGAGTGAAACTCTAGAAGGACTTTTCGGGGGGGATGCTAAACTTTTTAGGGATTGAATTGATTTGATTTCGATATTTTGACTAGGTGCGTTAAGCCAAACAAGATGACGATGAACTTGTAAACCCTAGGAAGTTGTGTTATCCTAGAGAAAACTCATACAAGAGAATGAATTGACTAAGTGTGTTAAGCCAATTAAAGTGATTATGAACTAGTAAACCTTAGGAAGTTGTTTTATCCTAGAGGTAAATTTTTTCAAGAGGATTGATAATTTGACTAGGTGTGTTAAGTCAACCAAGGTGATGCTGATTTTTCCCTTTAAGTTTAGCATGAATTTTGTTTCAAAGTTCTCAAGAGTTTTTTGGTGAGATGAGATTTGATTTTGATGATGGAGGGGTGGATGAGAGTGATGATTTTGATCCTAGACTTGACCTAGACAAGACTCTTTCTTACAAGACCTCGATATTGAAGAACATGCCATACTTTTTATGTGAGAAAAGCAAACCTTTCAAAAAGCTCGGGATTTTGTTGATAATAGAACTCATACAAACTTGGGTTGTTCTTTGAAACATTCTTGTAGAAATTGTATACCAATCTTTCTCTAACTTCAAAAAGCCTTTCGAGACGCTCCTCAGGAGCTTTTAGACTAAGTTTCTTGAACCTTTATTTTTGGATTTTGATTTTACGGGAAATCATTTGAGAGAACACATGTGAGGTCCAATTGTCATTATCTTTGCTTAATGAGTTCCTTTTACCAAAAACAAACTTCTTGATTATGATTTCAAACTAAATGTCTATCTCAATTCCTTTTCATTCCACAAGGTCCATTATGTGAAAATCAAGGTTTCAAGAGCATAGTTTCCTAGGTTGACTTTAGTGAAAACAAATGATGATTAAACCCAAGCACTTAGAAACCTCTAAGGATATCATCCCTATGGCAAGCAAGAGCACTTAGATTCGTCAAAGGATATTTGTTTTCTCCAAAGCGTTTGAAATTTGAAACTTTTTGTGAATGTTTGTTTTCAAATGTTTTGAGGACCGAGCAATGTGTTTTGATTTCAAGAACATGCACAATCCCTAGGCTGAAAAGACAATATTTGTTCGGTTCCCACTTGGATGAATTCAGCTGCGCATATTCTGTGTGGATGATTAGATGCTTGACCACACTGGCTCCCCCTTACAGTGCACTCGTTTCTCGGGTCAATCAAGCATCAGTACCCATGAATCTCCCATGGCATACTTTTCATCTCTACAAAAAAACTGCATGTATACGTCGGGCGACTTCAAAGGACATGACCTTTTGCACCAATAAATAGATAGGATTTTGGCCTTTGCTTAAACAAGGGGTTTTAATGCGGGCATTTCATTCGTGGGGGACTATCCAGTATGGTGAGAGACCATTTTTTCCCTTCTCATCAAAATAATCCTTGTGATATTAGCCTTTGTTCCAATATCCTCACTTATATCCCGGGTGGAAGTCGTTTGGCTTTAGCGTGTTCCTGGTTGGGTCATTCCCTTGGGTGATTACTTTTTCCCACAAGGCAGGCCCGCTAAGATAAACAAAAGCAAACTAGCATATCCTGTAGTTCACTTGACCTTCGTTGAAAAACAAAGGGAGAACACTCACAATATACCATGCTCACACTCACATGATTGGTTCAATTTTAATCCCAAAATGAAAATGTGGAGGCAATTATTTTACTCAACTTAAGATCACCAAAAGAGCTTTTGATTCTCAAGATCATCATGAGGTGCAAGAGAAGCGCATACGTCCTTTTGATGACATTACTTTGAGTAATTAATTACAAAACAAAATAACACTTGTTCATTTTAAGTCCACAAAGAAAAAATGAACTCTTTTTATACCACCAAATCAGATGTGTGATTTGCCTTGTTCAATTGTTAAATCTTAAACCAAATCTAGTAAATTGTTTCTAAGGTTCTTTTTAAGCCTTTTGTTTGCAAAATTTGAAAGAAAATTTGTATTGTTCTTTTAGAGCCCAAAAGAAAATTTATTGTTCGCTAAAACATGAAAGATAACAAATTTCTTAAAAAGAGATTGAGAATCCTCTAAAAGTGTTAAACAACACTATAGTGTTCAAAAACACTTAGTATGGGATGAGAATGACATCATAATGTAGCCTTCCATTTTTCTTTCTTCCTTGCTCTAACCTACAAAATGATTAGACCTAGAAGATGCAGAGACAACCAATAAGTTAAAAGTTCAAAAATCTAGAAATAAAAAAAAGCACATGTTGAAAAGAATTAAATTTAAATTTTTTACTGTCACCCAGTGGCGCAGTCAGCAAATGCAGCATAGTTTAGAAATCCCACAGTGCAATATAGCATCGTACCTCGATTGAGTGTGGTGTTCTGTAGAAGACAAAGAGCACAAATGTGGCACAGTTTGAGCATGCGGTGTAGTTTGGGTTTAAGAGATCCACAATGAAGTTTGAAAAATTGAAATTCCTGGGCGGGAAAGCAGGTGTGGTGGAGTTTAAGGTTAGAGCAGTGCAATATAGTGTCGCCTATCTGAAAGCAGTGTAATATGGTGCCGTGTGACTTTATGTGGCGTAGTTTCTCATAAAAACAAAAAAAAAAGTCAAAAAGTCATAGAATTTTGGAAAAATGTGATGATTTTCTCCCAATCAGCCCTCCTTCTAGCGCCAAAATGTGAACCCCAATCTTATTCCAACACAAACACAACAAACAAACACATAGTTAGGTTCATATGCAAGATAAAACAAGGATTCCCCATGAAATCCATTTACTATGCTCAAAATAGGAAAATGAAGAACAAAACATGGAAAGATAAGTAAAATCCTAATTAAGCATGTAAACTCTTGATCCCATGAGAGAATTGGTGCCAATTGGTGTGTCGAAATTGGACCTTTCCCAACTCCTTTGTAAGCTTTGCGATAATTGGTGGATGATTGAATCTCCTTGATGAGATTTTGACATAACCTAGCTATGAAACTATGAAAGTGATGAACACTTGATGTGAAATGGAAAAAATTAGCTCTCAATGTGAAGAGAGTAACTTTGCTAAAATGTTGGATGAGGTTGAAGTTGATTATAGTAAGTTTACTCAAATTGTGGATGATAGAATGAGAGGAAGAGTCTCTCGTTTATAGATTTCCAAAATGGAAGAGAGTGGAATTGAGCAATGTGGGATCATTCAACATCCAATGGCCCAGTGCCACTTGTCAAGATGTGAATGGTTGAAGGTTGTGGACATTTTGGTCAATGTGCATGATAAATGCCATTAGGTGGAATTTGAATTTGAGGAAATGACATGTGAGAGAGAGAAATGAATGAAATAAATGCCACTTGGCTCAATGCACAAGGACCTATAAGCGGAGTGAATGCTTTGTTGGAAGGACAAATCCACTTGGATTTTGAATTCAAATTTGAGGGAATATTCCTCCTTTATTCCATGTTGAGAGAAAATAGGAAATTTAATAAATCAAAGTAATTGATTTATTGTGCAAGTTTCATTCTCTAGAGGATTTTAGTGATTGAGATTAAATTAATCAAGATTTGATCAATTTAATGAGAGATTAGGTGATTTGACACTTTTGACTTAGATTTTAAGATTTATTTAAATCAAGATTGAGAGGAAAATGATTTAGACTTTGATTAAATAAAGATTTTGATTTATTTAATTAAAGGGGATGATGTTAGATTAAATTAAATAAGGTATAATTTGTTCAATTTAATGAGAAGACTTTAGGGATTTAATCAAATAAGATAAATTATTTAATTAAAGAGGGATTTTAGGGTTAATTAAATTAAATTGATTAATTTAATCAAAAGAGGAGAAATACTTAATTAGATAAATAATGATTTACCTAATTAAGAGATGACAGGTGATGAGAAGTTGAGAGTGTGATTCAGGAAGAAGTGACGTTTGTAATCAAGATCAAGTGTGTCGGATCGAATTACATATTTTCCATGTCTACAAGACTAAATGATCCTATGATGAGATGATACTAAAATCCAAATGCTACTAATATTGATGATAATGATCTAATGGAAATGCTATATGAAATATGAAATGAACTAAACTATTCAAAACCAAATTGCCATTATAACACTATATGAACTAAAATGAAAACTAAACTACAAAGCTCTCCAAATTTCTCTCAAAATGTACTAAAATTATGAAACATAAGATTATAAAATTTGACTTGTTCAAAAGTTGTGGCAAAGAGTCCTATTTATATATTTTCCAAGGCTCAAGGTGATGTGGCAACAATGGATGATCGGTCGGATTGTGATCCTGCAGCATCAACGATGGAGCATCAGGAGGTTAGAGGGAATCAGGGAGATGGTTCCCTTTAGCAAAACAAATTGTCAAGTGTTAAAGGGAATCACAAAGAATGAGGAGCCATGTATCTCAGTTAGTTCCAAATTGGTTGCAAAGTTGTTGAAGATAATTCATATTTTCTAATTTAGAAAATTCATTTTTGTGACACATGATGAGGTGGCGAGTGAGTTGGAGGTGGTTTGAGAAAATATGTAGAAATGTGCCTAAATTGAATTAAAAATTAAATTTAAATGGAGATGGTAAATTAGCAAGATGTCAAATGTGCATTTTAACCAATTTAAGAAGAATATTTCAATTTGAATTTAAAAATTCAAATTCAAGTGTAAGAGGGAAAACCAATTAAATAAAAAATTGATTTAATTTGTCCATTTAATTAATTTAGGAAGCAAGTGAATTTTTGGAAAAGAAGAATTAGAATATGAACCATATAAATAAATTTAACAATTCATTTATGATAGTAGAGGAATTAAGAATATTAATCAAATAGCAAGTATTTAATTAATATACACTTCAGACCATTTTCGTGTGCATACATTTTGCCCCTCTTTGAAGTGATGTGCATAGCCACATTGCTTCAAAGAATAAAATTTTCTGACCGCGATGATAAAAAATTTGACATGCCCCAGACTCTATTTTTGCAGTGATGATGAAAGGATGCCCCCTTGGGAGATAAATTAGGAATTTTTGAATTTTTGATAATTTTTGAAAACATTTGATGATTAAATGATTTTTCATTGATATGCTGATGATCAATAGATTTGATAAGGATGACCTGATTTATCTCCTGAAAGTTAGAAAAGTTTCACCACATTGTTGATTAATTGATGAAAAGACCCCTTTGAAAAATTAAATGAAATGCCACCATAATTACCCCTTAATTAACCTTTAAAAGGGTAAAATATAGGTTCATTGTAACTTAAGCATTTTGAAAACTGAGAGTGTGCAGAGAAAACATGGATAGAATTCCACGCCACACACACAGAATCGAGTGAGTTAGCTACCACCAACATCCAACCACGTATGGGCCTCCGGTACGTACCCCAAAAACCTCTTTTTGAATTTTGAAATTTGAATTTTTCTACATAATTTCCCTTTGAAAATTGAGTTATTTTCACATTTTAGCATATAGGGATAGCATTTTAGTGCATAGGGTACCCGATTTAGTGCATAGAAGTACTGTAATAGTGCATTCAATTAGGTTAGGACCCCAAAACTATACTAGCACATTTAAAACCCACTTCAGTGCATTAGGTCAGTAGATTAGCACATAGGGTTTTTAGCGCATCCAAAGGATAGAGTCGTGCACAGGATTGATCAAATAGCATTTCTAGGAAATAGTGCATTGACTCTATTCTAGCGCATACAATCCGTTTTCCAGTGCATCGATGAAATGGTGCATTAGGACTTTGTTCTAGCGCACCTGATAAATCAACGCATAGAAACCTTGTTTTAGTGCATCCAGCCAAAATTGATGTTTTTGATAAATTCCTCCTAGATTTTGATGATTAATGATCACGTCAGCCGATGATAGGATGATGTTGATTGATAGGTTGATGATCATCCTCATGATAGGTGAGGAATGATGAATAGGATAGGTTAATTGATTTATTGATTGATGATCATCCTCATGATAGGTGAGGAATGATGAAAGGATAGATTGATTGATCGATCTCATGATAAATGAGAATTGAGTAATAGTATAGGTTCTCCTCGAGATTTGATCAGAATCTCATGTGAGCTGATTTGATTAGATGATGTGCTGATTGATTTGATTGATTTGCTGACTTGATGCTTTAATTTTATTCTAGGAGGGTGGCATAGGGAACCTTCAGGTTCACGAGCACTTTCCAGGGACATGGGACATGATCCCATAGCTAACTCCGGTAGATCTTTCCATTATTGACTAGTGTGGTTTGACTCCATTGATTGACATGCCCCAGTATTAGATTAACTGGGGGCTACTGACAACACTTGCAGAGAGATGGCATAGCGACCACAACACTTTTCATTTATCCACGGGAGAGATGATAGTGACCTCAGAGGATGTTTATCGGATACTAAGGATACCAGTTGTTGGGGAGCTAGTTGTTTATGATCATGAGGAGCAGAGAGGCACATATGCTATATGCTAGATTTTTTATCATGAACAGTTTATCGATTATGAGATTGTGTGGTGGGATTTGATTGCTTTTGGGCGGGCTTTACCCTACGTTCTTGTTTGATTCATTGGTGGATTTCTCTACCCTGACCGTAGGTCGAAGGACTTCTTAGTGAGTTGGGGGTGGGTTATGGATGGCATGATTTCTCATGGCATGAGGCATCCTTTGGGATCATGCATGCTATTACATTTATACCACGACTTGCACCAGGTGGTCTATCTTCGGGCAAACAATCTCACAACAGGTTGCACATTGTTACAGTTATGGGCCTAGAAGCACATAGCGATCATACGACTAGTGGGAGGTAGGGTTCAGCTAATAGGATGACCATATTTTTTGGATACACAAGGCCACTTGTCCAACATAAGCTAGGCAAGTTGTATTATTGGAGGTGAGTCCTAGATGACCTAGACATAGTGATCTGGTGGTTGTATCTTGATTGTGAGGCTTGGTCGGAGGATGGTACCGAGTTGCTATTTTCTTTTTGCAGCAGATATTCGATAGGAAGGACCCCTTACATCATTGAGAGGCTCATGTTTTGCAAGGTGCATCGATAGTATGGTCGCATCTAGGGGATGCCACAGGGAGTAACACACTATGCACAATGCAGGCAGGATATATCAGAGTGGGGTTCGGCCCTCGATTATGATGCAACATGTACAGAGTACTACGACATCAGGTTGATATATTGGCAGTATCATCCTGAGGTTGTGGATGCCTAGATGACAAGAGATTATGTTGAGTATTTTCATACACACCCCTTTCCTCGGATTTCTAGTCTCGACGAGCCTGCACCGATTCTAGAGGTAGATAGGAGAGTAGGGTCAGTTGTGCAACCTAGAGGAGGAGATGGAGGTGGTGAGGAGGTAGAGGGGGAGGTTATGATGGAGGGGATGGAGGAGGAGGGGGAGGTGGAGATGGGGGTGGTGATGGTGGAGGTGGAGGTGGTGGCGCACCAGACTTTGCGGTCATCCCCAAGAGGTGGAGATCAGAGCTAGGTAGGCAACGACAACTGATAGTTCAGATGCCCTCTCAGAGAAAGTATGCATAGATAATCAGGCTACAGGGTCAGGTGTAGAATTTGTAGACATAGATCCAGACACTACAGATAGTTTTCCTAGGCCTAGGCTTAGATTCAGGGGCAGATGGTGCAGCTACAGGCCTAGGTAGCCACTCTTATGATAGAGAGAGATGCTATGAGGAGGTAGGAGGCATAGGTGTGGCAATGGTGGATCAGATTCAGACAACCACCTAGGGTATTGGTACTATTGATCTGATCAGAGAGCTTAGAGAGTTCGCCAAGGAGGCAAAATATTACAGAGGCATGTACTATGAGGTCATACCAATAGAGCAGCAGGTCAGCTATGCCAGATCTAGATCCAGACATTCACATTCTCATACCACTAGTAGAGGGGTCACACAACCACTTCCACTAGGTGGACCTCCACCAGGGACAAGGCCAGTAGGGGCAAGACCATTAGGGGTAGGTGGTGTTGGACAGAGGCCTACCACATCAGGTGATAGCACTACAGGATCCCATGGACACATTTGATTTGTTACTTTGATTCAGAGACTCGGCCTTGTGCCACATTTTTGATGTATCACTTTCTCAGTTGATATCATTGTATACTCGACATGTTATTATGAGGTTATATGATATCCAACGGCGTTCGATGATTTATGTGTTGATGTTTTATTATGGATGGATGCATTTAATTTATGTTCTATGTGATTATGCCATGTTCTATATGATTATGTTATGGATGCATTATGGATGATGATGCCTTTCTTTGATCTGTTTATGAATGATGTGTTTATGAGATGGATGATATGGATGCAAATGATATGAAATGTGATTTTTGTAATTTTTCATATGTATATCAATGTATAGATGCAAATGATTTTATTATGGATCGTAGATGTATGGTTTATGATATGGATATGGATGGTTTATGGATGCATATGTGATACATGTAGATGTATGAAGGTATGATTTTATCTTATGCCACTATGAATGTTATGATGTACTTTTTATATGTTTGGTATTCTCTATGCAAATATATGAAATGGATTATGCTCATGAATGTAAAATGGATTATTATGTTGAATGAACTTATGATGTTATTATAGACAATGAATGGATATATGGATGAATCATTTATTATGACCTTGATGTGATGATATGAATTATGAATGATGATGATATGTTTTATTTTTGGAATTTTTCAGATGTAAATATTATAATGAATGCATGATATGGAATGAAAATGTCAATGCAAATGAATTATTTTTTCAATATGTCAAGTATACTCAATCCTGTAGTAAGAAATAACATCAGCCTTGAGAATGACCAGCCTAGAAAATCTATAATGCAAATGTAGACTAAAATTAAATGCAATTCTATCTATGCAATGTTGTCAATCTTATTCACTATGCTTATTGTCATCATTGAGCATTTTATTATGCTGAAAGTCAATAAAAACATTGATGGCATAATTTAGACCATGATGACCTGAGTACAACTTCCATACAATTTCTGTTGAGATTTGATAATGCAAGATAACACAAGCATCTAGGTATAATTAGACCAAGATGACCTGAATATCACTTGTGTAAACAGACAAGAGTTAATCATGTTCCTATGTAAATTCGAAATGTAGAGCATGTCTCGTGACAATTTGCATATTAATAATCATTGACTCACAAGAAGAACACAAAGAAAAATATCATTCTTGATCATAGAGCCTCTAGTTTGTGACATCATCGAGGTACTCTCAAAAAATGATAACAACAATCAAGATACATCAATTGAACATTTATGTTAAAGTAATCCAACCATGATTCAGAAGATGATTCTCCAGTGATGAGATGATTTGATTTGATGTTTGAATTGTTTTGGATGATTGACATTTGATGCTCGTATTTTGATGGTTATTACGATTGCTTCTTTTGATGCTACAGTTTTTTGATTGCTTGTTTACTGATTTAAGCTCAACGGTGATTTTCCCCCAATAAGACCAGGATTTTTGCCCCCAGTGAGAACAAACCAAATTTATTACAAATATGTACAACGAAAACCAAGCCAGGGTGGGACGATCATGTTAGCCGAATATGGACATGAAGCTTGTTGCAAGATAGGCGTGAATGCGCAGTGGTGGCAAAAGTGGACGGTCAAGACACACTCGAAGAGACGGAGAAGCTGACCCCTCACAAATAGCGCATGTTTACCAGGTTTTCACCATTTTTTTTTATTGAACTTTTCAAATTTTATGATTTTTTTGCTGCTAACAAGACGCCTGTTTGCCAAGTTTTCATAAGGCAACCATTTTTTGATTTTTCACTTTTTTTGTATTTTTTGTATTTTTATGCTATCACCAAGACGCCTGCTTGCCAGGTTTTTATTAGGGTGACCATTTTTTCAGGACTTTTTCTAATTTTTAGGATTTTTTCAAGACTTTTTCCACTTTTAGGATTTTTTCAAGACTTTTTCTACTTTTTAGGAATTTTTTTCTGGACTTTTAACATGCACTAGATGCATTAGGTGTAGAACTTCTTCAAATGAAGGTTGTTCATTGGTTACTCAAACAGATCCCCATTGGGTTTAGATAAATGATATGCCCCTGATCCAAAGACTGAAACCACAACAAAAGGACCTAACCAATTAGGTTCAAATTTTCCTTTCTTTTCTTGGTTTTGCTGATTACAGGGATTTTCTTTCAATACCAGATCACCCACTTGAAATTTCCTAGGTTTGACTTTTTGATTGAAATTTTTGGAAATTCTCTGTTGATATACTTTTGGGTGATCTATTGCCAATTGACGACGTTCATCCAACAATTCTAGTTCCTACAGTCTAGACACACGGTAATCTTCATTTGTAATGAGACCTTTCAAGGATACCCGGAGTGATGGTATCTCAACCTTGATGGGTAGTACTACTTCAGATCCATAAACAAGTGCATATGGTGTGGCTCTCGTGGGTGTTTAGATGCTTGTACGATAGGCCCAAAAAGCAGACATGCCAATCACGCCCAACATCATTGACGATTTTCTTTAAGATTTTCAATATTGTTTTGTTTGAGGCCTCAGCTTGGCCATTCTCTTGAGGGTAATAGGGTGTAGAAAATTGATGTTGGATATGAGAATTTTCACAGAGTTCTTGTACGTCTTGATTCTTGAAAGGTCTTCTATTATCGGTGACAATGGATTGAGGGACACCATATCGACAGATGATGTAGTTCAAGATAAATGATAAGATCTGCTTCCCTGTGATGGTGATTAGAGGCACGACTTCAACCCACTTCATGAAGTACTATGTGGCTATAATGATGAACTTGTGTCTATTAGATGAAGATGGGTGAATTTTACCAACAAGATCCCACCCCCATTGACAAAATGGCCAAGTTGATGCAAAGGGCTGCAATTCTTGTGTTGGTGCATGAATGAGATTATCATGGATCTGGCATTTTTGACATGTCTTGACAATTTGAAAGGCTTCTCTCTCCATAGTCGACCAGTAATATCCCAGAAAAAGGAGTTTCTTAGCGAGGGTTAGACCACTTGAATGAGTGCCACAAATACCCTCATGTACTTCTCGTAAATCATTTTCAGACTCGTCACTTTCTAGACATCATGAGAGTTCCATCAAGACCTCGTCGGTAAAGTATATCTACTATAAGGGTATGACATGAAGATTGGCAGATGAAGTTTAATTTTTGGTTGCGGGAAAGATCAGGAGGAAGGATATTATCTTTTAGGTAAGCATAGATCTTTTCGTAGATCAAGGTATTGGCATTGTCTAGGTGGAAAATAAGTTGGGACTCAGAGTCATCGTAGGCGGGGGTAAACAGTTGCTCCACCATGAACTCATATGAACCACATTTTTTCTGGAATCTACAGCAAAGAAGAAATAGTAGCCATAGCATTGGTCGCTTTTTTGTCACTCCTTGGGATTTGACCAAATTTGATGTCGACAAAGTACTTCTTGAAGTCATCAATCATTCTCTTGTAAGGAATTAGCTTGTCATCCTTGGTTTGATAATCATTGTTGACCTAATTGATGAATAACCTGGAGCTCTGTAATTTTCCATTCCATAACTATCTTGATCCCGATAATCAGTGCTTCATATTCAGTTGTATTGTTGGTGCAAGGAAACATCAAGTGATAGGATTTTGGAATGGTGTTCCCTAGGGGAGTGATAAATAGGATTCCTGCTCCTGACCCATGCTAATTGAAGGAACCATCAAAGTATAACACCCATTTTTTTATTGTTACTATTAGGACATCTGCATCTGGAAATTCAATATGGAGGGGATGATCATCATGAATTGGTGCCTCATCTAGTTGGTCAGTGATGGCTTTCCCTTTGATAGCTTTTATGTTGACATATTGGATGTTGAATTCACTGAGTACCATTACCCACTTGGCCAGTCTTCCTGTCAAATTTTCTTTTCTTAAGAGATACTTTAGTGGATCTATCTTGGCTATGAGCTTGATTGTGTGAGTTAGCATATAGTGTTGCAATTGTTATAGCTAGACAAGATTTCTTAATGGATGTATAATTGATTTCATACCCATTCAAGGTTCTACTGATGTAATAAATTTATCTCTCCTTCCCCATTGAATCTTCTTGTGCCAACAAGGCTCCTAATGATTGGTCAGTAGTGGCTATTTACAATAAAAGAGGCTTCCATTCCGTTGGAGGTGCTAGAATAGGTGGACTTGTCAGGTATTGTTTTAGTTGGTTGAAATTTTCTTCACACTTCTTGTCCCATCGAAAAGAAACATTCTTTTGTAGGAGATGAGTGAAAGGATGAGCCTTGTTAGCCAATTGTGAAATGAACTTTCTGATGGACTGGAATCTTCCTTGGAGGGATCTTAACTGGCTGGTGTTTTTCGGGGGAGGCATCTCCATTATAGCTTTAACCTTTGTAAAGTCTACTTCAATTCCTTTCTCTAACACTATATATCCAAGTAGTTTTGTTGACGTTACCCCAAATACACATTTATTTGGGTTGAGGTGAACATTAAACTTCTCCAGGCGAGTGAAAGTTTGTCTAATATTTCTAGATGTCCTTCTCTAGTGTAGGATTTTTCCAATAAGTCATCCACATAGTCTTCCATGAAAGTATGCATCATGTCATGGAAGATGGTTGTCATAGCTCTTTGGTATGTGGCCCCTACATTTTTCAACCTGAAGGGTGTGACATTCTAACAGAAGGTTCCTCATGGGCAAGTGAAGGTTGTCTTATCTTGATCTTCAGGAGCTATCTTGATTTGGTTATATCCAAAAAAGCCATCCATTAGTGACAACATGCCATGTCCTGTTCTTAAGTCCACAATGATGTCTATGTTAGGCAAGGGGAAATCATCTTTTGGGAAGGCCTTGTTGAGATCTCTAAAGTCGGTACAAATCCTTATGCTACCATTAGGTTTTGAAATGGGCACAATATTTGATATCCACTCTGCATAGTGAATAGGTTTGATGAATCCGACATCCAATAATTTTTTAGTTCAGCCTTCACCAATAGGGCAATGTGAGGATGCATTTTTCTCAACTTTTTTTTGACTGGTTTGATTCCTAAAGGAAGGGATAAATGGTGCATGATGAGGTTTGGATCTATCTCTAACATGTCTACATATGACCAGGCGAAGTTGACTTTTCGCTCTTCAAAGAACTTGATAAATTTGGGCTTTTCTAGATTCATCAATGATTCTGCCAGATGAAGAGTTCTTATTGTTTCTGCATTGTTGACATTGATGGACTGTGTTGGTTCAATTAGGACTTTTGATCTCTCCTATAAGTTCTCTGGGAGGGTGTCAAATTTCTCATCCTTCGATTCCTCGGAGAGGTTTTCACCGTTAGATGCACTCTTTATTTTTACTATTTCTTGATCTGATACTGCCATAGAAAGGTTTTCACCATCAGATCTTTCTTTTATTTCATTTATTTTACAGCTGGAAAATTTGGCATTCTCTTGCTGTAAATCTCTGCTATGATGTTCAATGGTGGAGATTGTTTCAGGATTAAGAACACAAAGGAATTTTATGATGGCCTCATCATTCGAAAAAGTGGGGATAGTGATAGGTTTAGTTTGGTCCCAATCTATTAGTTCGGGATGTAGTAATGGTAGGTTGTTGTCAAATGGGTTCAAGTCAGATGTCGTAAGTGTCCTAATAGTAATTTTGTCATCAAACAAAACTATGGCCAAATCAAGGTCTAAGATGTTGCTCTCTTCTAAATGATTTGTATTGCTATGAGTTTGATCACCTTCATTTGAATCATCGATATTGTGCAATCCTAATTCAAGTGGTCTAAGTCCTGAGCCTTGTCCCTCCTCGACTGTGGGAGTATACTTATGTATTACATCAACATCCTTATCATGGTATGATTCTTCTGACAATGAATCCCACTCATATTCATTAGAATCTATTTCATAGTGGTCACTAGCTTGGAGCTATAGGATCTGTTCAAAAACCTTCTGCTTTAGGTCTTCTTCTGTTTCTTCATCTTTTTGATGTTCTTTGTATCCTAACCTTGTTTTGTCTTTAGGAGTGGTTATGACGAGTTGGATAGGTTCTATGATACCCTCTTTTCTTTTTCCAATAGGTCCATGTCCATCATATCCCATCTTCTCTAGGATCGAGAATCCTTTTCCATACTAAGTGGTTTGGATATTTGTTGTTGCTGCTTGAGAATCAATTTCATCCTTATACAGACAATTCAAAACATCTTTGTCATAAAATTCCTTTGCTTGGGTACCTTCTTTTATGAATCTACCATCAAGAAGTGTGACTGGTTGTGAGGATGTTTGGGATGAGGTTGATGGTTGACCATAGGATTTTGGTGACATTAATTGTGAGAGGTAGAGGGATTGTTCAATGGAATATTCATCAACACCTTTATCTTTGATTTGGACTTTCTCTTCAAATTGTTTGGCCATGGTATTAAGTTGGGCTTCAGAATTGGTAGATTTAGAAGGGCTAGGTTCTTCCTTTTTCTCTAGCTATTTGGATGATGAACTTGATTGATTTACTTCATGGGAGGATGTGGATAAAGGATTAGCTTGACTAGAACTGTTGGAGATATCAAGAGTGGAATTAGGAGCTTCACGGTTATGAGGCACAAATACATCTTGGACAACCTTAAGGGCATTGCATTGCTGAGGACTATTTGAATCAGCAGGAATAGTGATTTCTTGGCCATTGCAAAGAAAATTAAAGCATTGATGATATGTTGAGGGTACGACTTGCATTTCATGGATCCAAGGACGATCCAAGAGTATATTATATGTTAAATCCTTGTCTAAAACTTGACAAACCATACTTTTCTGAATTAGCCCCACCTGAATGGGCAATATAATCAAGCCTTTTGAAGCTCTCTCTTCATCATCATATGCTTTGATTGTGATCTTATTTCTTGGATCTATTGCATTTTCAGAGAACCCTAGTGCATGGAAAAGTTTTAAAGTACAGATATTAAGTCCAACTCCTTCGTCTATAAGAATGTGCTTGAACGACTTTTATGGATCAAGACTTCGATATGAAGGGTCGCGTTGTGAGGATGAGTGAGGGATACATCATCATTCTTTGAAAAGGATAAGCAGTGAGGAGAGAATAGGTGTCCCACCATGGCTTCGAAAGCACATACTTCTAGATCATTTGGTATTGTTGTGTCGACTAGGGCTTTTTCCAAGATCTCTTTGTGGGCTGGTGAGATCTTGAGAAGCTCCAATATTGATATTTGTGCGGGGATTTTATGGAGCTGATCGACACTATTGTATTGATGAGATGTAGCAGTAGGTGTTTTGGAATCATTTCCCTATAAAAAATATTTGGTTTGAGCCCTTGTGGTTACGTTGATAGGCACACTGTCTTGTTTTCCATTGATTTTGATGAAATTAACTTGATTATCCGTTACAACGATGTCTTGCGGGATATCGAGGATTAGATTAAAGAGGATATTGCTGTTGTTGATTGGATGATTGGTTGCAACAGGACATGATGGGTTATTGATTTCAATGTCATTTGCATGATCTTCAATGGCTGAAATATTAAGGATGACGATAACCTGAACATAGTTTACATTTTTTCCTTTACCATTATTGTTAGAAGATTCTCCTTTGTCATAATTTAAAAGGGTTTTTTAATACCCCATGGTCAGTGTTAGTTTGAGGCTCCTCAATCCTTATGATTTTATTTTCAATCAAATCTTGTATTTTATGCTTCAGTTGCATGCAACTGTTGGTGAGGTGACCTTTGCATCAATGAAATTCACAATAATGGGCTTCATTCCACCATGATGATTTTACTTTGGGTTCAAAACCTTGGGTGTCAGGTAAAGTGATGATATTTTATGCAACAAGTTCCCTCAAGGAAAATTTATGTGATTGACCCAAAGGCGTAAACTTTCTGCGATTGTTTGAAGTTTGATGGGGTAGAGTCTTGGATGATGATGTTTGATTATTTTGATTGTTCCCCAGGTTAGCATTTTGGTTGTTGGTTTGGTTGGAAGTTTGGGTGGTCTTTTGATTGGTATCCGAGGAACTCCCTGAAAATTTGAAAATTGGTTTAGCATTGCACATTTCAATAGAGGTATCATTGTCATTATTTTTATACTTTTTTCCAAAACTTTGGTTTATCGTTGTTGGAGGAATTTGATGAATTGTTTTTGTTATAGATTTTCAGAATTCCTTGTTTGACCAAAGCCTCCTCAATCTTGATTCCATTTTTGATCAATTTCTCAAAAGTTGGAGGGAATTGTAATTCAAGCCTATAGCTTATGTCAGCATTCAAGTTATCAATGAACACCTCTATCTTCTCTTTTTTCGGTATGGGTTAGGGATACCTTGCGAATAACCTTCTCCATCTTTGTAATAATATGAGGAATTATTCTCCTTTATTTTGTTTCACATTACAAAGATATTTCATCGTAATCTCATGTTGGATATTATATGAATATTGGGTAATGAACTTGTTTACCTATTCCTCAAAAGATCTGATCCCTGGTGGTAATTGTGAGAACCACTACATGCATTTCCCTCCCCAACTACATGGGAATAATCTCATCAAATATGTATCCTCATGGGAAAGTTCATCATTCAGAATTCCCTTATGTGATCTATCGGATCAGTTTTCTCATTGTACTTGTCTAATTTGGGAAATTCAAAATGTTTAGGGAATGGTATCATGTTAACACTTTGATCGAATGGGTAGGGACATATATCTTGTATGGTATATCTCTTAGTAGTCCCGATTTGCATGTTCTGCATTTTTTGTTGAAGAGTTTGTATTTTCTATTTCAAAAGGTCCATGGGATCATTGGTTTTCACTTCACTATTTGGTTTAGTTTGCGTCTCGATTTCCATTTTCTTAGGATTCCTTTTCAATTTTGTAATATCAAAATCATTGGGTAACTTGACTCATTTGTTTTCCAATATCAAGAGGTATTTTTCTCCATCTTTTTCGAAAACCTTTTCTAAGAATTTATGGAAATTTGGGTCTTGTTGGGCTTGTTGGACATCTTCTTCATTTACCTCATCAGTTTCGGTTGAATGGATATTATGAAAGGGGTTCTCATCTTGTTTAGCCATGGTATCTAGGGTTTCAATTCCTTTATCTTGAAGTTTCAACTTTTGAGATCTTGTTTGGATGGTCATACAAGTGATGATAATGCTCTAAATATTTGACCAAAGTTTGGGAGTGCCAAAAGAGATTGGTTAAAAATCTGGTTGAGCAAGCTTTATTTTGGGATAAAGGATGAAAAATCCTGATGAAAGATGATAAAATTCTGATGGTGAAACATAGCTACTAAATCAGAAATTGATGTGATGAGGAAGGCCTTTAAAATGTTTGATCAAAGATTAGATGGGGGATTTTCACTTGGGAATGCTAGTTTCAACAAGATTGAGATCTATTGTATAAATTGATTGGGATGATTGGAATATTGAATTGTTGGTTGAGGAATGAAAGAATGACAAATTGGTTGACTATGACTATGCCTTTGTGAAAGAGCTCTTCATTGGTAATAAGCTTGTAAAATTAAAGGCTCTAAAGAAAAATCATTGGTGTATCCTCTATCAAAGTCATGATACGTATGGATAAAGGTTCAATAATCAAGAAAGACTTTCCTAATTTGATACAAGAAGCATCTCCTTTTCAAAAATTTCTTATAGCCAAGGTGTTTCTTTGGTTTCTTGATCCTTTTGGAAAGGGGTTTCTTGAAAATTTTGGTTGATTTCCAATCCCTCAACATAAACTTTAGGACAATGAAAAGATGTTGTTTAAGAGGGAATAACTGAACTGGATGTTGATTGGAAGAAAGGAGATCAAGTTCGGGTTTCTATTTGAAAATTCACCTGATGCGCTAAAATGGTGTCCAGATGTTTTGAAACTCAGATGCACTATGGAATGGTTTAGATGCGCTGCAGGAAGGTCTAGATGCGCCAGAACAGGGTATGGATGCGTTGTAGGATTGAACAGATGCACGAAGAGAGTATATGTTGGGAATATAAGCAGGATGCATTGAAACAGAAAATGAATGCACTGGAGAATGGTATGAATGTGCTAAAATAGGCACTAGATGCGCCGAACTGGAAAGTGTTTTATGGTTTTTGACAGTTTGACAGATTTTCCTAATTTTTGACAGTGAATTTGAAATTTTTGGTTGAATTATCTTCTGAATCACTAGTTGGATATTTCAGAGTGTTGTGTTTTCTTGAGTTTTGATTTAAAATGCATAGGTGAAGAGACATCAAACAAGCACAATCCTAGGTTGTGTAAGGCAATATTATTTTGGGTACCATGCAGATTTTACTCCAACCGCACTTATCTTTAGCGGATGACTTAGAAGCTTGGCTACACGGGCTCCCCCTTACAATGCACTCTCTTCTTAGGCCAACCAAGCTTCAAACTCCCATGAATATCCCATGGCAATTTTTTCACTTCTACTAAATACTGCAAGAATGTGGATGTCTTAGCAACGACCGTTGTTGCACCAAAGAATAGAAAGGTAATTGGGCTTACTAAAAAAAAGGGGTTTTTAGTAAGGGCATTCCATTATATGTGGACTATACATGTGGAAAGATTAGCTTCGTTAAGGAGGATCCCCATCCTGTAGAGGTTAAGCTCTATAGGTTTTTACGTACCTCACGGGTATTAAGGGAATCACTTATCGGCATAACCATTCATGGTCCTTGAACTTTCCTCAAGTTCCAATTTTATATATCGGCTAGAAGGGCTTGGCCTTAGCTTGTTACCAGTTTGGGTCATTCCCTTGGGGTGATTACCTCTTGTCCCACCAAGGCAGGCCCTCTAAGGGTAAAAATAAAAAGAAACAAATGGGTCTAGCTTTCTAATCATCCAATTAAGGGCAAAGCATAGTCACCTACCATTCTAAACACAATAGACATGGTGTAAATTATTCCTTCTAATTAAGCTAGATTCCTATCTTAACCAAAGGAAATGAACAAATTAATCCCTGCAAGGAAATATTAGTAGTTTCAACTTTTTATCTTTGACAACATTCTTTTAATTATTTTTGCAAAGTCTTTGACTGCGTATTGAGTTCCTGCAACACAGAAAAACATAAATCAGTTTTAGGAATCTGGAAAATTGATAGTAAAAACCAGATGTGCCATTATAGAGATTGAATGCACTAAACTACTAAATGCGTTGAAATAACAACTGAATGCGCTAAAAGATAAACCGAATGCACTGAAACTAAAAAATGACAGAATAAAAGTTAAACTCCTTGATGCATCGAAACAGAATCCGAATGCACTGAAAGAAACGCCAAATGTGCTGAAACAGGAGCCAAATGCGCTAAAAGAATAGTCGTATGTGCTGAAAAAGTAAACTAGATACGCTGAAATAGGAGCCAGATGCGCCACAGAAAAATTCGTATGCACTGTTTCAGATATTTTGACGAAACCTACAAAATAAAACTCAACAAAAAATTGATTAAAATTTGGGTTTCGGCCCCACGGTGGGCGCCAATTTATGTGTGGTATGAAAATGTCGTGTAATTTCAGTATAACCAAATCAAACACACCTTCATGCAATGTATTATATAAAAGGAAATCTAAATAACAGAATTAAAAGCTACATATATCCTCTTAATTCATTCCATGGTTCTCTAATCTCAAGGACCCCTACAAATCATTCTCGTAGATCTTATTAGTGTTGCACATGAACCTACAAAGATTGACAACTTAAGATACGAGATGCTATGATGAAGTCTACATGCCTATATTTTTGGATTTTTTATATTTGATGATTGAAGACTAAATGATCCTATGATGAGATGATACTAAAATCCAAATGCTACTAAGATTGATGATGATGATCTAATGGAAATTCTATCTAAAATATGAAATGAACTAAGCTATCCAAAACCAAATTTCCATTATAACACTATATGAACTAAAATGCAAACTAAGCTACAAAGCTCTCCAAATTTCTCTCAAAATGCACTAAAATTCTGCAGCATAAGATTATCAAATTTACTTGTTCAAAATTTGTGGCAAAGAGTCCTATTTATAGATTTTCCAAGGCTCAAGGTGATGTGGCAACAATGTACAGTTGGGATTGCGATCCTACGGTATCAACGGTGGAGCATCAGGAGGTTAGAGGGAATCAGGGAGATGGTTCCCTTTAGCAAAACAAATTGCCAAGTGTTAAAGGGAATCATAAAGGAGGAGCCATGTGTCTCAGTTAGTTCCAAATTGGTTGCAAAGTTGTTGAAGATAATTCATATTTTCCAATTTAGAAAATTCATTTTTGTGAGACACGTGATGAGGTGGCAAGTGAGTTGGAGGTGGTTAGAGGAAATATGTAGAAATGTGCCTAAATTGAATTAAAAATTAAATTTAAATGGAGATGGTAAATTAGCAAGATGCCAAATGTGCATTTTAACCAATTTAAGAAGAATATGCCAATTTGAATTTAAAAATTCAAATTTAAGTGTAAGAGGGAAAACCAATTAAATAAAAAATTGATTTAATTTGTCCATTTAATTAATTTAGGAAGAAAGTGAATTTTTGGAAAAGAAGAATTAGAATATGAACCATATAAATAAATTTAACAATTTATTTATGATAGTAGATGAATTAAGAATATTAATGAAATAGCAAGTATTTAATTAATATATGCTCCAGACCATTTTTGCATGCATACACTTTCCTTTTCATTCTCTCCATAAGTTGTAATCTCATCAGCAGAGGAAGGACCAACAGCTGGTACCACATACTTTGTCTCCACAGCCTTCCAAGTCTTGAAACCAAGTGAAACCAAATAAACTCTCATTTTTCTTTCCAATCATTGTAATTAGCTCCATCAAAGATAGGGATCTACAACTTGTGTGCCATCTGATCTATCTCAAGTTGTTAATCTTTTCATCGAGGAACCAGATCTTTGATACCAATTATTGAAATGCACAAGGCAACTGAGAGGGGGGGCGAATCAGCTGTATCAAATCACTTTACCTCTAACCTTAATCAATTCCACTTTTAATCTAGTTTTTTATTAAGTGTAAACATGAAATCCAAATAACAGAAAGCAAACACCAGAGACACCAGATTTACGTCGAAAACCCAATGAGAGAAAAACCGCGGTGAGGATTAGCTCACAATATAGTAGTAATGCAATACTAGATACAAAGGCTCATTGTCTAGAAGGAGGCTCACTACCTATAGAAAAATAAAAGATAAATGAAGATCCACCACTAGGGTTCCACACATTCACAACTTGATTAGAAGATTGTAGACACCATCGACTCACTGCTTTTAGGAATCTAACACATTAAAGTACTCTTGCCTCAATTCTATCTTTCACACTTGTTCACACACTTCACTTGCTTGCTTGATTCGTGGATGGATGGATATCAAATTTGCAACAACTTTGTTTGCTTTTTTACCATCTTCAACCCTAGAAACATTCTCCAAGGTCTATTATACAATTTTAATTTACAAATTCAAATTAGTTCAGCTACTCAACATTCCCACAGTGGATAAGAATGAGAGAGGACCAATTACATATTTAATTTAGGACCCAAACAACATCTTGGATCAATCATACGCTTCCATAATTTGATGCAAAGACTTAATGTAATGTGTAGACGCCAGGTTGGACAAACCTAATGAGAACACCAATGATCTTTGAAGTACACACATCTCCAGCAAGATGATCACATGTGGATCACTCATCATGCTTCACCAGACATTTTACCATTTCTAGGAATACCTCAGATACATTCACAACAACTACAAGAAACTTCATCCACATTAAATTCTTCAATAGTCGAACCGAACCAACCAACAAAATAGAGGAGCTCTGGAGAAGGTTTTTCAGGAGTGCCAAATCACAAGCATGTCTGTTAGAACATAGAAACCATCACAAACAATCATATCCCAGATCCACAAGATCTAAAACCAAAAACCACAAGACTGCGAAGCCAAAACATTTATCCCAACTCATATACTGGTGAACATATCTTTCACTTTCCATCAAACCAAAAGCTAAAACTCAGGATATATTATCCACTAAATCTCATGAACATAACAAAAAATCTGCATAGGCATAGGATCAACATAGAAGAAATGCAAAGCACAATACTGGAGCACACTCAGAACACACACTTCAACACTACCTTCATTATTTCTCAAATTTTCTCAAAATCACTTGGAAAAACACATCTACAACTTCATAAATATAGCTCCATGTACTCTAAGAACTTCTATAGTATCTCAACAAGTACCAACTGCAATCAACCTGAACTATGTTGACATCAATGGAAACATTAATGACAACACCACCAAACACATCCATACTTGCAAAAAAAAATAGATAACAAATCCCTCAGATTGATGATCTTTTGGACCAACTTAGATGGGCTAAGTTTTTCACCAAAATTGACTTAAATTCCAAGTATCAACAAGTACTAATTGATCCAACAATCATGTGGAAGAATTCATTTAAATCTAAGGAAGGTTTGTTTGAGTGGTTGGTCATTCCTTTTGGTCTAACCAATGCTCCGAACACATTTATGAGGATGATGAATGATGTTCTTATTCCATTCATTTATTCTTTTGTGGTTGTTTACTTGGATGACATATTCATCTTTAGCAAAACTTGAACTAAGCATTTTTAGCATGTTCAACGAGTGCTTTCAACTCTACAACAACACAAACTTTATCCCAACATTGAAAAGTGTTATTTTGGTATGCAAAGCATCCAATATTTTGGGTACATTATTGATAGTGAGGGTTTTCATGTTGATCCTGCAAAGATTCAGATAATTAGATATTGGCCACCTCCTAAAAATTTCATAGAGCTTCACATCTTCTTGGGTCTGGAAAATTTCTATCATAGATTTGTTCTTGGTTTCTCACATTTGTCTTGGCCTCTAAATCAGTCGCTAAGGGGTGGAGCACAAGAAAAAATTTAGTGGACAGATGTAATACAGTGAAAATTTGAGGAGTTGAAGAAAATATTATTCTCAACACTTGTTTTGGCATTTCCAAACCTGCAATAATCATTTGAGATAGAAATAGATGCTTTTGATTATGCTCTTGGCACTGTTCTCATGCAACATGGACATCTGATTGCATACCACAGTGAGAATTTTTCTGATACAACGTGTTGATACCCCACATATGAAAAGGAGCTATATGCCATCATTCAGGCCTACAAATAGTGGAAGCATTGCATTTTGGGAAAGGAAACTGTCATACATACGGATCACAAACCCCTTTAGTTATTGCAAAAACAAGGGAAGTGGAAGAATGATAGGCATCAAAGGTGGTCTTCTTATCTACAACAATTTCACCTCAACATCAATCATAAAAAGGGGAGCAACAAAAAAGTGGCAGATTATGTGAGTAGGCCCCCAATTGTATCATTGACAATGGTATTGGAGTCATGTGGTCACCAAACAACAACTTGGGCCCAACTATATGGTAATGATTTGACTTTGTTGATATTTACAATAAATTGTTAGAAGGAAAGTTTATCCCTAATTTTCACTTGCAAGATGGGATGCTTTGTCATATTGGTCACATATGTGTTCTCACTGAAGAACCAAAAAAATTGATATGGGAGGCACACTACAGTCGAGTTGCAGACCATTTTGGCATCGGTAAGACCACTGTTATCCTTTAAAAATGTTTCTATTGGCCAAAGATGAAACAAGATATTATTCTATACATTCTATCTTGTGTAGCCTGTGCAATTGCAAAGCCTACAAATCATAAAATATGCTTATTCTTATCGCTACCTATCTATGATAAACCATGACAGTCGGTTTCAATGGATTTTATCTCTAGGCTTCCAACTATTAGACAAGATCATGATTGTGTTTATGTGGTGGTAGATAGGTTCTCCAAAATGGCTATTATGATGGTATATAAGAAGGAATTTATGTAGAGGAGACTACCAAGCTATTTTTTGAGCATGTTTGGGTTCATGTTGGTTTGCCAAAAAGCGTTATTTCTAACAAGGGTAGTAAATTCATAAGCAATTTTTGGTATTCATTATGGGCTAAGATGGAAATAAAGTTGATGAAATCTACAATATTCCATCCTTAAACAGATGAGAAAATAGAGGTGGTAAATTGAATTATCACTCACATTCTATGAATGTATAATTCAAGGCATCCTCGTACATGGGATGAAATTTTACCCTACGTCCAACACAAATACAACCATGCACTCCATAGCACTATTGGGAACAATTTATTTGAGGTTTATCTTGGGTATCATCCATTGGAACCTATGGATATAGCACTACCTATGCTATAGTTTGTAACTCCTCCAAATGATGAGAAGGAGACAAATAAAGTAGAAAGATTCATTGATAAGATCAAACACCTACAACAATAAGTTCACAAGATTTTGGAGCATAGAAATAAGAACTATAAGAATAGACATGATAAACAAAGAACTCCTCATCAATTTTAGATTGGTGACAAGGTGTGGCTACATCTTCAGAAGGAGAGGTTTCAAGGACCCAATAGGAAGCTTCGTCCCCTTCACTATGGTCTATATACCATTATCAATAAAGTTGGTGATAATGCATTTAAGCTTAATTTTCCACCATTTTTGGGTTTGCATCTAGTTTTTAATGTGGAGCTACTAAAACCTTATTTTATGCCTTTGTTAGAATTTTCATAGGCCACTAAGTATATTCATTCTACATAATTGAATCCAGACACCACTACTCCCTTATAGTGTCATCATGTCCTAAATTTATTGTGAAGACTCTCAAAAATCAGTGTATTCCTCTCTACTATGTGGTTCAAGCTGGTCAGCTTTCTCACCAAGGCAAGTGGTTAACCAGGGAACAAATTCATATTCAATTTCCGCATATGTTGTAACAAGTGAATCCAATGGGGTTCATTGCCTCTCAAGAGGGAGGAATAATCTAGAGCAATCTTAGGATGTTCCAAAAGTGATAGAACTGGGAAAATTGAAAATCCAAATTTTCAATTTTTTTGATATTTTTTAGGTTCTAGTAAATTACATTTTTGGTGGTCTTCGGAGTAGAATTTTGAGTTGAAACTTGCATTAGTTCCTTAAAATTTAATGTTGAAGGCATTTTATTTTCAAGAACCAAGTTAGTACTCTTGGAGACCTTTCCAACAGTGTAAATATATTTGAATTTTGAGCACCGAGTAGAAAGTTATGACCCCACCAACTTGGGGTAAATAATTTCATAGTTTTTTGAAAATTTGTATTTTTTATTAATGTATTTCCTCATTTTCAAATTTCCCACCATGTGGTGACTATTTTAATTCCATTTTATTTGTACATATTCAAGTTTTGAATGCAAATATCTCAATTTTGGAGCTACATACATTTTTTTTTTAGTTTTCTATTATATACAAAACCAATACAATACTGCAAGTTGCACACTAGGTATTATCTTTGGGTTCCATAATTCAGATCAGATAGGGACTATAACTACCCTATAACCCTTGTGGCACATTGGTTAGTGTTTACACAAAGTGATACTACATCAATCCAAAAGCACTTGGGTGACATCTACATGATCAAATCTGGAAGATATCATAAATCTAATTTTATGGTATTTTCTATGTTTATGTAATATATCATCTTTTCTAAATCCTATTTTAATTGTTGGATTGTTGCATCCATATTTTCCACCATTATTGGATACCTTAGAAGTTTTTAAACACATTCACAATACAAAATCAAATCCTGACACTACCATTCCTCTTGCAAATGAGAAAGTTACTAATGTTCTTATCAAAACACTAAAGAAGCAATAGTTCCCTCTCTATGGCATAGTACAATCCAAAACAATTTCCTCACTAGGGAAATTGGTTCACCAAAGATCAAATTAAAAAATAGTTTCTCACAACCCACCCATGGCACTTTGTATCATAGTGTGAGTCTAAAAGGCACAACAAGATATGTGAAATCCCTAAAAGGTATACACCAGAATGGCACTTTATCTTAATACATCTGTAAAAGATAAATTGCATGCAAAATATATCTACAATGGTCAAATAGGATAGAAAGCTAGAAATATATATATAAAACAACTTAAAAAAAGTTATCTCAAACAAACATAAAATTTCCAGGAGCTCAAACGTCCAATTAATTTACTAGAATGTAAAAACAACAAAAAATAAATAAAATGTACTTGAAGAAAAATCTAGAAAAATTGCATAAATTGTTATAAAGATCTTTGAAAGACCATCCCTACACTATTATAATCATGAAAAATAGAGAAATGGGTCAACATTTGTGAGCTTGAGATTGAAAACAACACATCTCACTTTGATAGGTGATAAAATAGATATTAAAAAAATATGAGAAAAAAACCATCACCATTGAATAGTGCTCAAAACTAGCTTTTTGATGATATCTCATTTTCTTGGTTTCAATAATTGAGTGGAAGGTTATGTTAATTTTTCCTAATTCTTATTATTTTGGAAAAAAAAAATTAAGCCCCCAAAGGTTGGGTGTTGGTCGCCCATGTGACCTTGGAAAGACAAATTTTAAAAAAGACATTAGGGCCCCCTCCCCTTACCGCTAATGGAGCAGTGGACAAGTGGTGGAAGGGTGATTGTTGTTGTTAGCATTGCAACTGCTAGTGGCTTAGTTACCACTGCCTAATAGCTAGTAGGTCATTTGATGCAGGAGCATCCTTGGTTCTTGGCAATCTTGCATCAACCAAAAATATTTCCTTTCATTTTTGTTCTTATTTTGTTCTTATTTTTGTTTGAGTTGGTAGATTCGGTATTTCTTCATGTTTGATCACCAGATCATGCGTACCTAGGATTTCATTATCGACATGTTCAATTACCTTGTTCCAAATTTTTAGCTCATTTGGATCTTTTTCTGACAAGTTATCGCTTTCAGATTAAGTGACATTTTTTGGCTCTGGTCCCGGAATAATTTCAAACCCTAATGGCTAGTTGGATCGATCGTGGATCCCGCCTGTTGCTTGCAAATCCTCACGATTTGTTTGGATTTGTTCTATGGAGTTTCCTCGACCTTACACTTAGGTCCACACTTCATCATACACATCTATCATGGATGAATTTCAGATTTAAGGCTGACTTGTTCTTGCACACGTTACACATTTCTTCTCGCTGATTGTAATGATCTTTGGCTGACGCGGATGTTTCTAGACTCGTGGATATGATACAAAGCTAGTATTGAATCATTATAAGAGAGGAGATTGATGATTAAGAAGGATATGTTGTATATTAGGTCCGATCTATAGGATTTCGCTCACATTTATGAGCATTGTATTTTGAGCATGTTGTAATCAGGCCTGTGTGCCGAATCTATAAGCCCGGATGTGGTTGACTATATGTAATCAATATTTTAGATAATGAGAATGTTTGCACCTACATTTACCACCATAAATTGTGTTTCTTCTGTTGTGTTACTCTTTCTGCATGGTTCAGACTATTCTCTTTAAGGACCCTCCTTACCATGACTGCACCAATTGGTATCAGAGCTAGATTCATTCATTGCGAGTTGCGCAGTCCTGTTGAAGATTTTTTGTAGGGTGGTGGATTGAGGATCCAACCTGTAGCTGCATAGGGCTTGTGTAAAGATGGCGGGAAGAAGAAATGGTAGAGGAAATGGAGTGCATGGAAATGCAGACCCTATTGTAATGGAAATGTTGAGAGGAATTGCTGCTAGATTAGAAGCGGTTGAAATGACCTAGAGAAGAGGTCAACGGTCAATTGATGATGTAAGTGATGAAGAAGTAGAAGAACAAGAAGGAGTTGCAGGAGGAGAGCAACCTAGTCTTGATCAAGAAGAAGAGAGGTTCTTAAGAACCCTAACCAGAGTGAACACTAAGCCACATTTCAATCCATCGAATTATAATGGTAAGTTGGATTCGGACAAATTGTTGGATTGGATAACAGAAATGGAGAAATACTTTGATTTTTAAGGTACCCCAGATGATAAGAAGGTGAAATTTTCCTATACAAAATTGAGAGGACATGCATCCCTTTGGTGGGAACACTTGTAGATAGATAGACAAAGGAAAGGGAAAGAGAAGATAAGATCATGGGATCAGATGGTGAACAAGTTGAAGACAAAGTTTATGCTTGCAGACTATCAAATCAGTCTATTCCAAAAATTGCATAATCTCAAGCAGAAAGAATCAAATGTAACAGAGTATACTGAAGAATTCTACAAGTTGAATATCATATCCAGACATTCATAAGATGAGACCAAACAAGTAGCTAGATATATCAATGGTTTGAGGTTGTCTATTCAAGATGAGATTAGTTTGATGAAGTTGTTGAGTGTGGAGGAGGCATATCAGTGTTCCCTAAAAGTAAAAGAAAAGTTGAATAAAAGACATGATAGAGACAATGAGAGGAGATAGGAAGGATTTTAGATGGACATCTGGTGTAGAAAGAAGTTTTGAATTGTTGAAATAGAATTCAGTGAGGATAGTAAGATGAAGTTGGAAGAACAGCTTCCTAAACAACAATTAGATGAGATAGAAGAAGTTTTGGATGTCAAAGATGGGAGATAGACTCATGGAAGACAGTACAAAGAATATCTTGTGAAGTGGAAAGGTAGACCAGTGGAGGATTCTTCTTGGATTTCTTAGGCGGAGGTAGACTGTATTAGTTTTCCTTTGGCCCCAACAAAGTGAGGGACTCACTTTTCATCAACCTCGGATGTCTGATGCAGGAGCATCCTTGGTTCTTGGCAATCTTGCATCAACCAAAAATATTTTATTTTCAGTTTTGTTCTTATTTTGTTCCTATTCTTGTTCAAGTTGGTAGATCTGGTATTTCTTCATGTTTGCTCGCTAGATCATGCGTACCTAGGATTTCATTATGGACATGTTCAATTACCTTATTCCAATTTTTCAGCTCATTTGGATCTTTTTCTGACAAGCTATCGCTTTCGGATTAAGTGAAAGTTTTTGGCTCTAGCCCCAAAATAATTCCAAACCCTAACGGCTAGTTGGATCGATCTCAGATCTCGCCTATTGCTTGTGGATCCTCATAGTTTGTTTGGCTTGGTTCTATGGAGTTTACCTGACCTTAAACTTAGGTCCACACTTCATCATACACATCTATCATGGATGAATTTCAGATTTAAGGCCGACTTGCTCTTGCACACGTTACACATTTCTTCTTAGAGATTGTAATGATCTTTGGCCAACGTGGATTTTTCTAGACTTGTGGATATGATATAAAGCTAGTATTGAATCATTAGAAGAGAGGAGATTGATGATTAAGAAGGATATGTTGTATATTAGGTCCAATCTGTAGGATTTCGCTCACATGTATGAGCACTGTATTTTGAGCATGTTGTAATCAGGCTTGTGTGCCGAATCTGTAAGCCTGAATGTGACCAATTGTATGTAATCAATATTTCAGATAATGAGAATTTTTGCACCTGCATTTATCTCCATAAATTGTGTTGCTTATGTTGTGTTACTCTTGCTGCATGGTTTGGACTATTCTCTTTGAGGACCCTCCTTACCGTGATTGTGCCATCATCATAGGCCACTGGCCCCTATTTTAGGTGCTTAATATAGCATTGGCCACTATATATAGTGGCAACACTATATTAAGTGCAACTTTTTAATTAGTTTTTTAAAATCTGTACAATGGGTCATATAAGGGCCATATAGGCCCTAAAGTAAAAAAAAATCCTCTTGGACTCTCATCACCAAAAGTAGGAAAATTTTATATCGAAATTCATCTATTCAACCTCTTAAGCACAACAATGAGGTCTTTTTTCACCACAGTGCACCAAATGTTTTCTCAACTCCAAAATATGTGAAAAAAATCAAAGAAGATTCTAGATTTGAAGTTTGTAACCTTATTTTAAGAAAACCCTCAAAAATCGAGAAGGGTTTCACTAAATCCTTGCTCTTCTACCATATTAGAATTATGAATAAACACAAGACATAGGATCAAACAACAACAAAAAACCTTCCACTCAAGAGAGCTGCAAACAATAATTTGATAAATCAACAAGAAAAACTTATAGAATGAACCTCAAGAGTCTTCAAGGAGATAATGAGATGATACAATGAGGGTGAGTGCTTTACAGGGGCAACCCTGAATGAAAGGGATTATATCATGACAAGTTTTAACATCCTTTGTGATGAGACAAATGATCTAATAATAGCTCACTCTAGTTAACAAAAAAAAACACTCCTAATAGCTTAATTGCATGAGATTAATTGGACTAATAATCAATTATAGATTAATTAATTATTAGTTAATCCATGATTACTCTAATACTCCATACACCAATTCAAATGTGATTTTCTTGTAGACTTATTTTGTGTCACACTATTATCCCATATTGCTAACCTCAACTGAGAGTCACATACTTTCTTTTTATGACCAAGTAATATTTTAATAATCTTCATCAAGTTCTTATTACTTGATTTATCTTTTACATTCCCTTGTGGATGATATGGGTATGAACGAAAGACAATGATTCCATTCTCTAAGAAAAGATTAATAAATTTTATTGATATTAAACACACAGTATTGTCTAATATTTTTTTGGAGCACCAAACCTTGTTATAGTATGATCAATAATGAAATAAATCACTACTTGTAGCTCTTTTAGTAGGAATTGCTACCTATTTTATAAAATAATCTATAGCTACAATAATTCATCTAAAGCCTTCACTAGAATTCTCAATAACTTCAACAAATAAATTCATACCAAAATATCGAGAGTGGGCTTTTATAATCATCATATTTAAAGGTAAAGCCCTTGATCCCTTTAATTTTCTAGAAAACCTCTAGAAAAGAACACATTTCTTTTTCTAGTTTATGCACATTTACAACCAAGGATAGCCACCAATAACCAACTCTAAGGATTGATTAGTAAATAATTTTATCTTTGTAGTGCCCACCACACACACTATTGTGTAGCTTAGATAATGATTTACCATCTTCTTCCTCATTCAATCATATTATAAGAATACAACCCCTATTTCCCACATTAGGCTTACATTAACTAGGGAAAATTCATTGCATGCATTTTTTATGGTTCTTTTCTAGTTTTTAATCATTTCACTTGGGAAATTCATATGGTATAATTAATATATTATTTTCTTATACTAGGGAGATATTTATATTTTTTATTTATTTTTCTCAACCTCTTCTTCCATGTGATTCATTTAAGTTTCTTTTAGGTTAGACTCTATCATTAGCTTGGTTAAGCCTTTTCCTCTAACCAATTTAGTTATCTAGATCTCAATATTGATTTTTTGGATCTTATTAATACATCACCTTCCTCTAATTACCTCCTACTAAGTAAATACATCCTTCATTTATGCATATGTGGTACATATGAAATAATCTATGTACCTACCAAATATGGTTTCCAATAACTTATACTAAGGCATAATTAAAACATACACCTCTTGGTGTTTTGTACTATGTCATATTATAGACACCTCTAAATGACCATAATAATCCTTTCTAGACGACCATAATAATCTTTATTTTTTGGAAGGCTATTAAATCATCTTGATAAACCACCATGATAGTATCAATTAGGTCCATGAATGCCACATCCATAGCCCTTTGAAAAGTGGATCCAACTATTTGTAAGACCAAAATGTATGTGAACATAACAATATGTGCTCTATAAATTCATGGAGGTAGTCTTGCATTACTAAAATTCCTTGACTTTAACCTAGTTTTTGCTAGAAAGTCTATCCACCAAGGACAATAGCTCACACCTAGTAACCTTTTGAAGTATTGCTCCCATGTTTGGCAAAGTATAGTTTTCATTTAGAGAGGATACATTTAGGTTCCTAAAATATATGCATAGTTTGATATCTCCATTCTTTTTTGAAATATGAACCAAGTTAAAAACCCATGTCAAATACCTTATGTTGCAAAGACGGTTATCGTTGCACCAAAAGATCGACCTGTTAATGCCTGATACAGCTGTTGGATTTATACAAGATCCAAGATCCACAGGATGTGGTTAAACCATGTCACAAAGCCCAAGAGTCGCGTTGGCCCATGCCGAGGAGACCAAGGGCGACACCTTGCAACAATCCCCCTAGCGCAAGCGAGGGGTTTGAACCTGTGACCTCGGCTCTGATACCAATTGTTGCAAAGATAGGTGTCATTGCACCAAAAGATCAACCTGTTAATGCCTGATATAACCGTTGGATTTATACAAGATCCAAGATCCATAGAAGGTGGTTAAACCATGTCACGAAGCCCGAGCACTACGCTGGCCCACACCAAGGAGACCAAGGGTGACACCTTGCAACACCTTATTGGCTTGATAATTCCCCCTTTCATTAAGTTTTTCCTATTTTTGTTGGATTTTAGGAGATAAATTAGGATTAATAGGATTTTTTCCTATTTCATTAATAATATGATTTGAATTGTTCTAATTTTAGGGTTCATTTTCTTCCCTTCGTTTAATTTTTATGGGATAATATTATGTTCCCAAATTGATTTATTCTAAATCTTTCTCACACATAGTTGTGATTTTGGTTAAACTTTTATTAACTCCATCGAATATCCATTCTAAAAAGACTAGGCTGTTTAGGATCTTTTTATTCTTTATTTTAATGATTTCATTACCAAAAATTATCTCTTGACTATCTACATTTTTAATAAAAAATTTGAAAATATATTTCTTGATTTTGATATTCATCAAATTTAATTTAAAATTTTGAATAAATCATCATCATATTTGAATAATCACTAGTGATGAATCTTGTTTGGTACTAAAGGCCTTTTTTGCATCTCTACCTTTTAAATTCTTGTTAGTGTCAACACCTTTTATCTAATTGTTATGTGGAATAAAAAAATAACTATTATTTTATTTTATTCTATATCTAGTCAATAGAGAGGGTATCAAATAACTTAATGATGTTCAAGGAAAAATTATTATATTTTTGTAGGCTCTTTATCTCAGAATCATATCTCCTTCTATTTTAGGAGTTGATGAATCCTAAACCCCCTAGAGACCTAAGGTTATTCGCATGTGTTTTACTACCAAATTCAACCCTACTAATAGAACTTCATACTTTGCAACATTATTGGTACATTTAAAAAAAAAGTTTTAAAAAAAGATTTGAAAGATTTACCTTCAGGAGAAATGAATATAAATACATCCCCTACTTCGTCTTTAGATTAAGCCCAAAAAAATACATGGTCCATATTTCATTAGGTGTTGTTTCTTGTTCTTCTAGGTCTTTTCAATAATCATTAACTTGATCTAGATTTCTAGATTCTACCTTGAAGTTATCTAGGTCTCTATCTATATATAATATTTCCTCCAAGTTGACAATTTTTTCAATTGTATCTTGAGACATATTTTCTTTATCTATTCTTATACTTTTCCTATTAATAGTAATCATGGCATATGGAGATTCTATATAGATACTTCCCCCATAGTAGCTAATCACCTCCTTGATAGAAGCATGTCGTATTGAAGGGGATGCCAACAACCATTGTATTTATAGACATTGAAAATTGACCACTTTTGTTTGGTCAGTTTATCCCTAATTCAACCAATTTCACATCATCTATATTAATTAAATAATACCCTATTATTTAATTTATATTCAATACATCAACCTTTATCCTAATATATTTCCTCTATTTTCCTAGGTCCTAGCCTAATGTAAATAATTTAATTTAATTATTTATCTACATCTATCCTACCTTATCCATTTCCTCAACAAATTAAATAAATAAACAATTTATTTAATTTTCCCTCTCACATGTCCCATCCTCCAACTCTCCCACTTGCACTAATCCTAATCCTCATCTCCACCTAACCTACCCCCTAATTACTTGCACACACTTAATCCTTGATTAAGTGGGTCAATCCTCCCATCACATCAATCACATGGGACTTGTCCCATCATAGTACCCTTATCCCTCTCAACTCATCTCATCATGCCACTTGGCATAATCTCATGAGTTGAGAGATCACCTCTCATCTCCACCCATGATCTCCATCAAGCAATCTCAACCCTCCATCCATTGCAACCAAAAAATATATATCCAACCATTAGCCATTTTATCAAAAATCTAACTCATTTTTTATTGGAGTTTCATTATGCTACCAAAATTTCATGAGCACGTATCCAAATAAAACATCTTGGGAAAATCTACACAACAAGGAGCTTGTTACATCAGTTTGAGCTTTCTTTAGCCTAATCTTGAGTGTGTGTTTGTTATTTGTGTTTGTTTGGTTTTAATGCCTAAATCATTCACTTATATAGCACATATTTCATGCACACAATATTCATTTTTTACTCTCTAGGTATACAACCAATCTAAAATTAACATCCCTCTTAATTTGTATGATCAATAACTTTCATGAATCTATGGAAAAGAACTTTCCAAAATATTTTGTGACTTACAAACATAGTTGGTTCATGATTTGAAAGGGCATGACATTGGTAGATGTACCAAATTTTATCATGCAATTTCTTAGTAATTTTTCGTTAATAGATATTGTGACATAAAATGGGTCCACTTCTAATGGACACTTGTTTATTGTAGACCCTAAATATTATTTAGGTTCTTCAACATTATCTATCTTATTACTTTACCTAGTTATTTTTTCTTGATTGTTTATTGTAGCATCATTGATTGGAGCCAAAGATCTATCCTTATGCTATGTTATTTTTATATTCATCTCCATCACGGGAACTAATTTTTTATCTGATTTAGTATATGTTTAATATCTAATGGGATTTATTTTGGTAGTGGAGTTTTAGTAGGAGTAGTAAAAATAGATGAAGAAGGTGTATGAGTAGCAACACCTTGTTTGATACACTCTATTTTTTTAGTATGAGGCCCTTTTTCTATTTGAATGTTCCTTCTTGGGTTCTTGGATTTTGATAGTTAGGTCATTCTTAGTTGTACCCTTATTTGATACTCTACATTAGTTATCATGTTATTTGCATAATCTCTAGTAGAATATTGAATTGTCTAATCTCCTTGCTTCTCTTTAATGCAAATAACCTTGGCATTTTTTAGTAGATTATTTTCCTTTTGATCTTTCGTCCTCTTCATTTTGTAATTACTTTTTACTTGAGAAATAAATGATACAATAATTTCCCTAATTTCTTCAATACAATATCTTCTCAATTAGAGCTTGTTGGTAGAAGTGTCTACATTATATAAATGGCATTCTTCTTTATCACCATAACAATATTTGCTAGTGATAAGAGCTCTCTACATACCTCTTGTCTTCAACATTTAGTTCCTTTCCACGTTCATTTGTAGATGAGCATTCATCATTGCAACCACACAATCTTGAAGACAACATATTCATATATTAATGGTCTTATTCATGCTCCAAGTTGTGACTAGGATTATTGCATTCATCATAGGCTTCATCATAACCTACAAATACTAGTGCTACAACACATTATAGTCAAGATTGATGAATCTGACAAGCTCTACACCATGGGGAATTTTCTATATGGTTAACACCTACCTTCTTAAAAGGTTCTAATATTTCTTTATTGATAATCCCCATATAATTTTTTTGTACAAGCCCCCCATTATACCAAGTAGTATTAAAAGGTTGATCTAACAAACTTTTCATCCTTTCTTTCTTACCATGGCTATGTGTCTCTCTACAAATTCCCTTTTCATTTTGACTTACCTTTAAAGAATGCATCACTTGATCTATCTTTTCTTCTAGTGTAGGAGCTTTACTACTCTATCCTTTTTCATGAGGAAAAATCTTCATGTCACTCCTCTTATGTATTTTTCTCGAAGCTCTTTTATTTCTCTCAATGTTTATAACAATATTGTAGGCCTCCCTTAATTTGTGAGGTGCCTTATATCTTAAAAAGTATCCCATATTGGCATCATAAGCATTGCAATATATGGCTAGGCACATAGACTCATTTGGTCTCATGTATCCAGAGAACTTTGTAATCAATCTAGAAAACCTTGTGTTGAAATTAGACATTAGTTCATTTGACCATTTTGTAATACTTGTAAACTCATTAATGATGAATCTAGGATCTATCTTGTCACTATAATATTCTCTAAAAATTCTCTATAATTCTACCCAAGATTCTATGTTCACATCTAGAAAAAAAATTGTACCATTCTCTAGCTAGACCATCCATAGATTGAACAAAAACTTAATGAGGATATCTTTATCTTCTATTTCATAATCATCTATTAGGCTATTGAAATCCCTTTCATTATCTCTAGAAATAGCATCGTTTCTCTAAAATTTGATTCTAAGATAAATAAATAAATCAATATAAATATATATATATATATATAAAGGACCTTATTGATAGAACTAATAATATTGTAAACCACATTGAAGTTACAAGAAATGTTCTTGAACCTTGCTATAATACTATTGATGATTATTACATTCTAATAAACAAAGTTACTACTAAAAAGCCATTGACATTGTTTTTTCTCTTTCAATGACCATTCTAAGAAAATAATCTTAAGACAAACTAAAGGAAAAATAATTTACAAACTAGCAAAAAATAGTAAAAAAGGAGAAGCACAATTTATTCTATGGTGTGCCTTTCTTTTAATGCATTAAATACTTTCATGTTTCTCATGACTAGCCCTAGATCATTGGTATTAGATAGGACTTCACAAAATTTGAATATACATATCCTTACATCACCAACACAACTATAATAAATTTATAGGCAATTATTTGAACAATGATATTAAAAATTGCATAAATATTAACTACAAACAAATTATAATTACCTTGGACCCCTAGCTAGGGACTATAACTACCATATAGCCCTTGTGGCACATTGGTTATAGTGTTTATACAAAGTGATACCACATTAATCCAAAAGCACTTCGGTGGCATCTACATGATCAAATCTGGAATATATCATAAATCTAATTTTATGGTATTTTTTATGTTTATGTAATCTACTATCTTTTCTAAATCTTATTTTAAATGGTTGAATGTTTCAATCTATATTTTCCACCATTATTGGACACCTTAGAAGTTGTTAAACATGTTCATAATACACAATCCAATCCAAACACTACCATTCTTCTAGCAAATGAACAAGTTACTAATGTTCTTGGCAAAACACTAAAGAAGTAATAGATCCCTCTCTATAGCATAGTACAATCTAGATAATTTCCTCGCCAAGGTAAGTGGTTCACCAAGGATCAAACTAAAAAATAGTTTCTCATTTTTTTTGGAGAGCATAGGTGCAATGAGTCCCATTGCCTCTCTAGGGGAGATGAATGGTCCCACAATGATCTAAGAGCACTTGGGTGTCATCTACATGGTCAAATCTAGAAAATATCATAAATCTATTTTTTTTGTATTTTCTATGTTTCTATGATCTATATTTTTTGAGAGATTTTGTATTTTTGGAGAGCTTCAAAATAAAATTGGCCTTGAGGACTTTCATCCCTTGCTTAGCAAGGGTCTTGAAGGCGTCCATCCAAACAACTAAAACTAGTTCTCTTCAAAATCTTTCCAATGCATCCAAGAAGCCCATTTTTCATCAAATGGGCTAGAAGATATGACCCCACCAAGTTGGGGCACCCAAATTAGACAGTTTTCTTGTAATTTTACTTTTTGTAATTAACTTTGTTTCTATCCAACCATCCATTTCAACTTCTAAGGAGGACACAAATGTGGTGATCTTTCGACTTCTTTAAAAATGTATAGATAGACTCAATTTGAAGCAAATAGAGACTAGCAATTGCACCTAAAAAAGGTTCAAGGATTACACTGATAGAAAACTATATGTATGTTAATATAGTAGAGAGTAAATTTTTATGCATGCAAATTCTATTTGCATGTGGCTGGATTAAACAATTAATAATAAATGCTAAATAATGGAATGAAATAAACTTAGACAATTCTAGATTTTTTCTTTAAAGAAATTAAATATTATTTGATTATGAAACATTTGCATACAGATTTAAAACATAAAGTAATGTAAATGAAAAAAAAAGTTTTCATCAAATTGACAAAAAACACTGCAATCGGAAATAGAATGTTCCATCCAATTGTCAAATCAATATTTATATGGCTTTTATGGGATAAGTGAGATTTTTGAGGCTTTTACCTGATATTTTGGAGACTTTTACCATTAAACAACAGCTGGTTTACCATTAAACTAGATGAAACTTTTTTTTCCGACGTCTCAATAGTGGTTTGGAGTAGTGAGACTTGTTTCAGACTCAAATCTCACACTATATGTAACATATCAGCTAATAATTGGAGGCATACATATCTTCCAACGAATTCGTCAAAATTTTAGGCTATGCCTCCAAACTTCATAAAATTTTAACGAATTCGTTGGAAGAGATGTATGGCTCCAATTATTAGCTGATAGGTTACATATAGCGTGAGATTTGAGCCTGAAACAAGTCACACGCCTCCAAACTACTATTGAGATGTCAGAAAAAAAGTTTCAGCTACTGTTAAATGGGAAACCAACTGTTGTTTAATGATAAAAGCCTCCAAATAAAAAACTTGTCCACATATTGTCCGCATATTGTTTGTTGTGTTTTAAAATACCACAAATTTCTCACTAGATATTATCCTAAGAATTCTCAAACTAAATCAGATCACAAAGAGAGAAACCAATCAGAATATCCAGTTTCAATCTCTGCATGTGGATGACAATTGAAATGACTCAACTCAAAGACATGTGATGTTCTTTCAAACAAGAGAACTGGGGAACCAGTAATTTCCTGCATGGACCCTATTTTGGAACTGTACAAGACAGTACAGATGTGGGGAATTGCAGTAACAATTGAGCAAATCATTCACTCTAATGCCAACAATTATTATTGACACTGTTAACTTGTTTACATCACCAGTTGGTTTGGTTATGCAGGACAAACACTGATGGCAAGCCTGACAAGCCATTGTTTGTTATTAGTTATTATCCATGCACATCAATAATTCCTTACTGCTTTGTCTTAAGTGCAATGAGATGGGAATAAGTATGTTTTGGAATCTATATGAAAGCCATGTGGAACATTCTCGCTGTTCTTTTCTTATTGGAAATGAAATGGGGATATGCATGTACAGACTAATTGTATGTACAGACATACAGTTGGGGACAAACGAACTGGAAAGAAGGTGGTCAGCCTATTAAATATATGCACTATAAGTTTTTAAATGTCCTTGTTGGATTTATTGACGTATAGACAATCCCACGTTTTTTATCTTCAGATATTATTTTATTGTTTCTAATACCCATGAGAGGACATGTCTGGAGAGGACCATTTTTAATGGAGGACAAACCAATTTCCATCACTCACAGGCACTTGTCTTTATCTTTATTAAAGAACGTCCTTGCAAAGCCTTCTTGCCCTTATACATCCATTTCTTGTAATGGAGTCCAAATTATTCTCTTCTTCTAGATTTCAGAAGTATGTTTGATCTTCTTCTGTTGTACAGCTTCTCATTTACCAAAAGAATCTCTCTTCTTCTGGCTTTCTGTAACTCTGTCTGGTAGAATCTGTCTTTTGTTATTGTCTTTTTTATTTCTGGAAAAAGATATATATTTTTTTCTTTTATTATTATCTTTTTGTGTAAATCTTTTTTATTGTTAAAAATATTATTACTTTTTTAATATTTGAGAATTTATATACTCGTGACTTTCTTTCATTTTTTGATTGAAGCAACAATTTTTTTAGTGTTTCTCTTTTGAACATAGAGGTTATATTCTATTCTTTGTATTCTTGAAATTTTAATTGGTTAACTTTCCTCAGCAATAAGAGTGATTCTACCTCCTTTCTTTCTTGCTCTTTAGGTTTCTCATGACTTTCCTTAGCAATAGGGGTGATTCTACCTCCTTTCTTTCTCACTCTCTAGGTTTCTCATGTAGTGGTTTAGCATTTATACATTGTTCACTTAACTTCTTAGTACAAAGTACACTACGATAAGTGCACACAAAATTTCTCTAACTATCCATGGAAGACAAAAAATTAGAAGGGGTTTGACCATCTTGAAATAAGCTCCCATGTGGTCCTCTCTCTTTCATCCTACCGCAAATATAGGTTATTATTGATTACTTTTCCAAACTTGGGTGAGACATTCTTTGGTGACATACAATCTCTAGTTTTCTATTTCTTACAATCTCTTTGTCCAAGTTGTGGCAATTCAATAATCTATTTGTTGAATATTTTCATATCCTACTTTCAATTGTGTTGGTTCTATTTTATAATAATTTATATGACTGTATAGAAGATTTTGTATCTATACTTGTAGTGGACACAACAACAACTAGATGGTCTCAACCACATATACAATATCATCCTAATCTAATTTTATATTTGAATAGTGGTTGTACCTATGTCTATTCATGTTATAGATCCTTAGTCTATCGTATGAATCATCAAACATCAAGTTAACCAATAATGCAAATTCTAACCTTCTATTGTCTTTAAACATTACTTAGTATATTAGTATTGGTATCTCAAATTATTTTGATTATTTTTAATCAAATCCTATTTTTTAAATGATGTATTATATGTGTCTAAGGAATGGATATAGTTTCATCTTGTGCAAAGTACATTTATATAAAATATAACACTTTAATTGGTATATTATTATCTTCTAAAATAAATAAGACAACCTAGCTAGTTTATTTCATCTTTACTAATTAAGTTCAACCCTTTGATCTTTTAAAATAGTATAAATGATATGCCACCTTACATTGATTTGTAAAGGGATAAACCAAGTCAATTTATGGTGGCAAAAGAGGGAGAACAATGAGTAATGTCAAGGATGTGTAATATCAATAAATAGGGGAAAGAGGGGAACAAATACATGATGCCCCCAAGGGAGGAACAATGCTCAAGATGTATAATGAAGTTGTAAGAGATTGAAAGATCATAAATATGTGGTCAAGAAGTATGCATAGAGTGGTCAAAAGTTAGTAACAAATGAGTTAGTCTAGTGTTTCTCTTTTGAACATGTAGGTTATATTATATTCTTTGTATTCTTGAAAATCATATTGGTCAACTTTCTTTAACAATAGGGGTGATTCTATCTCTTTTGTTTCTCCATTCAAAAAAGCATTACATGCATAATAGAATCTCTCTAGGTTTCTCGCGTAGTGGTTTAGTATTTATAAATTGTTCACTTAACTTCCTAGTACCAAGTACATTATGATAAGTGCACACACAAAATTTATCTAACTATCCATGAAAGACAAAAAAAAATACAATGAGTCTAAGCATCTCAGTAAGCTCCTATGTGGTCCTCTCTTTTCCCCTGCCCAAAATATAGGTTATTATTGATTACTTTTTCAAATTTGGGTGAGACATTCTTTGGTTGCATACAATCTCTAGTTTTCTATCCATTACCATCTCTTTGTCCAAGTTGTGGTAATTCAATAATCTATAATTGGTAGAATATTTTCATATCCTACTTTCAATTGTGTTGGTTCTATTTTACAAGAATTTATATGATTACAAAAAATATTTTATATTTGTGCTTGTATAATAATATATAATATAATATAATATATCATAATACATATTATATGTCATATAAAATAATATAATATATTATTATGTATCATATAAAATAATAATATATTAAATATAAAAGAAAACATGCTTTTCAAAATGGATATCCATTTTGGAGCATGATGTTTTTTAAATATATTTGATATATTTTTATATTATATGATATAACATATTAAATGATATAATATAATATATTATATTATATCATATATAATATATTGTAATAGTATATCTTTTATAATATATTGTAATAGTATATGTAATATATATTATTATAATATAAATAAAATATTATATCATATAATATAATATGTCATATATAATATCATAATATATTATAATATATGTTATATAATGGATATCTATTATTTTGATTTAATATCTTGTTTCTATTGGATATTGGCTTTTCAAAAAGTGGATAACTATTTTTTAAAAGCATATATTGTAAATCCATTTTGCTTTGGTGTTTACCATAGAAAATTGTATGTTTTACCCAACCCAAGTAAAAAGTCAAAGATGTTTTTTGCATTTTTGCATAACTAAAATCACTTTTTTTTTCATTGCCCCTCTTTGGCCCATCGTGATCTTGCACTCACCTTGCATATTTAAAAATCATGTTGTAGTCCCTCTTAAAACATAAAATTTTAGAATATTATAGTGGGATCTGATTAGTGGGAGTTATGTGAGTTTATATATGTGTTGTGAGTTTGATATTTTTTTTATTTAAGGAAGGTTATAGTGTTATATGCTTATGTTTTTGAAAAGATAAGTAGCATTTACAGGGTGTTGTACCCTTCACACAGAAAGCCCAAAGGGCCAAAGGAAAGCATAGTTCAAATAGAATTGAACTATAGGAACAAACATAAATAGTTGACCGACAACTGTAGAACAACAAAGAAATTAAGCAACCCCAAAAACAGAGGGGTCAAGGCTAACTCCATGAACTCGAGGCCGAGAAGCAGCAACAGATTTGGGGATTCCCTTCTTCTTCTGAAGAACAACCGACCAGGGAGGCTCGGAATCTAGAATCAATGAGAAAGGTGAGGGGAGAGGATTCACCCCAGCCACCATGGGAGAGGAGTCACCACGCAACGAGGGAGTCGGCAACGAAGCAGCAGAGATCGAATCAACCAAGTTCAAATAAGGATAGACATGTTTTGGTAGAATAGCGATAGCAGAAGGTTCCAACGGCACAAAGACAGTAGAGGGCTGAGGTTCTCCGGCAATGAAAGTCGATAGAGTATCCTGGGTAGGCTCAGAAGAGTCACCCTCCTCAGAGGAACCATCTGAAGGGGTAGAACCAACAATAAGATGGTTCGTGAGAGCATTCTTCCACCAAGTAGTAGCACTCTTACGATGAGTAAGAGGGCAACTGGAAGCCAAGTGACCAACAGAGAAACACCTCCTACAACGAAAAGGGAGCCCCTCATAGTCCAGGAGCTGCTTCCAAGGAAGGTCTGCCACCATCAAGACCACATCACCATGGAGTGGTTTGGAGATATCCAAATCTATCAAAATTCAGGCCATCGCAGTATGCCCAAGATCCCGAGATGTAGAATCCACCTTCAAAAACTTGTCAATGGAATTGCCAATAGCTTCAAAGCAAGAATCCTTCCAGAATTGGAGAGGGAGATTCGAAAAACGAACCCAAACAAGTCTAATATTCAGAGGCTCCGTAAGAGGATTGAAAGAGCGAGACCACGGCCGAATGAACAATGAATGAACACCCCACATCCACACACGGTCCAACACTCTATCATGATCCATAGGGGTAGAGAAGGTTGCAAAGAAAAAACCTTTGGCACTGGGATAGAGGTCAATTTGACCAGAAACCAAAGGTTTCCAAGAACCAATCACCCACTCATCGAGATTAGGCAAGGAGGGCCACAAACTGTTAAACCTATAGACCACGCCCTGGTGCACATAGAAGGCTTCATTCTCAACTACCTCAGGCCCACAGACCACTATAGGGGAGTCTCAGGCACAAGGCAAAGGACGAACCCTAGCAGGAGCCGAAGCAGGCACAAACCGACAATTCTTTGAAACTGCATCAGAAAATGACTTTCACTTACCACCAAAAAACCCAGCAATAGGAATAGACGGTGGCACCTCAGGGAGGATAGGAGCAAAAGGAAAATTTTCCAAAGCAGCAAGGAGCCCCAGCCACCAGAAATCCGCAAGCATCACGACCATCAGGTAGCGCACCACACACCCCGACCTATGGGAACAAACCTGGCCCCTGCGCAACACACACAACCGGAAACCCACCGCAACCATCACTAGGGCACGTTGCACCCACACGAAACAAAGCAGACTCCTGGCCGTTCGTAGGAGACCGTTGAATGACATCACACTTTCTCCCGCCCAGAGACATTTTTCCACCAATCAAGAGAAAAAAAAATTATATATGCTTATGTTATTATAGCCCCTTTTCTATTATTATGTTATATTTTATTTGTTATAATTTTTATTATTCTTTCTTACTTCAAGTGTGGGGATCTAGGCTATAGACCCTCGATTACATCTTAAAAATATTGAAACTTCCTTAGATATATATATCCTTTGCAATGCAACTATCTTATCTCTATTATTATTTCCCCTCTCTTGTTTCCTCCCTATATTTTGGAATAAGACTCTTCTCTTGTGGTTTTGTGGGAGTGTATTACTTATTTTGGTGACTTCTTTTCTTTATTTTGGGTGCTCCCTATGGTTCTTGATCTTCTATTTTGACATATTTTATTTTGGTCTTCATAGTTACCTTTATATTTTGGAAACATCTAGAAGGCTTAGAAGTTCATCATGCCATACCTTCTTTGGGCTAGCAATGACTCACAATGATCTCTCAACTAATAAATACTCTATTTGGTGGTACATGATTTTATCCAATCAAGAACATCCTCTTTCCAAAGTCCCTTGGGTTCATGCTTTGAAATTCTTCAATAGAATCTAATTAAAATTTTATCATAACTCCTTGACAAAGCTACCAAGATATTTCTATTCTAAGCTGAATCCATGTGAAAATTTTGATTATTCAATCAAGATTAGAAGATATTTCATATTGTTATTGATTTCATCCCTCCCTAAAAGTAGGATTAGATCCTTCAATTCCTAATGGAAGAATTGGAAATGATATCTTGAAACACTATTTTAAAATTACATACCTCACAAGGGATACAAATGTATTATGCCTCATCTCCCAATGGTGGATCAATTAAGCTATCTTTAGCACCTCCAATCTTTTCCAATCTAACTTGCATTCATGGTTCCACACTAGTTGGGAGGTCATTCTAGAGCCTAAATTAGCTCAATTCACATGGTGTATTCTCTACCAAGGTCTTCTACTTAGCTCTCACTTGTTTCATCTAGGATTCCTTAAGCATCTTTTTATTTCTACACCAAAGCTCAAGAAGCTTAGATTTGGATACAAATTTCTCCAAACCCTTTCATCCTAATCCATTCTCATGGAATATGGTTTTGTTGGGTGATTGGCCTTGCCTCTCATTTAATTTTTCTAGATTTGGGATTCTTTTAAGGTAGAAAATTTCTTTAGTATCTAGAAAGAGATGTTTTTTTTTTTTTCATGTCATGAAATTGATGTTCACTTTTCTCTATATAGACTAAAATTACATGATTTTATGTAGTGGGCTCATGTAGAGCTACGTCCAAGATCAAAAGATTTCACTTGAGGTTGTGCATCTACAGGATCTCTTAGATCACTAAGGTAGTGCCCTTGCATGATTTTTGGAGTTCTAGCTCCTACCTCATCCCCACCTCATGGGTGTAGGCATGGTCATAGTCAATTTTCTAGAAGAGATTGAGTATTCCAATTTCAAATCTCTAGATATCGTAAGTCCTATGGGTGGTCTTAGCCTTCTTGATCATCTTCCACCTCTTCTCATGGATGCGGTGCTCTTGGCTTGCCAAATTTTGACAAATTTCTTTATTTGAAATTTTGTATTTCTCTTATTCCTACTCAGTAACCTACATATGAAGATCAAGAGGAAAAGGGTGCTCTCACTTTTTCAATAATATAATATCTTTTTAATTCTTAAAACATAATAAAGATTATGAGACAAGAATTCCCAAGTCCAACCTCAAGCATAGTTTTGGAGACATGAATTGCCAACTCCAATCTCAAGCATATTTTGAAAGTATATACACAATACAAATCTAGCAAGCTGTATATATACAATACATGAGTGGACGTCGTCTGCTGTAAAGCCAATAATTATTGTGGAGACTCCTAAGTTGGTTACAGAATGATGATAAGTGTGGTCTACTCATTGTTTGTTGTTTCTCATGAATGGAGGGAGATCGTTTTGATTTCAGACCAGATGTCATTTCAATCTCGGCTTTGCCTTCACAATCCAAAAGCTAACAACTATTCACACATTGGAAATACTGTTCTTGTTTTGGAGTGTACATGGAACTGTGTTGCTGTTATTGTCTGATAAGAAATAACATCTAAAACTGTCTTCACGTACTATTATCATTATTGGTACTACCAAATAATTTAGCAAGCACAAATCATGATAAAAACGAGTATGGGTGGGCAAATGTAAAAGTTTGGAGGTTTGCTTAATGCAGTGGTTTGATCATTGTTTTTTGGTTGGGAAAAGCCTTTCTTCATCTCTCTCTAAATGATAATCTTGAGGGGCACCAGCCTTTGCGTAGTCTTTAATAGACAAGGAGCATCATCTTAGAGTATATATTTAACTTTGTTCAATTATACATGAAATTGAGTAAAAGTTGTTACAAATTAGAAAGAATAATAATTGTCTATAGTTTCTATGGCTTTACAATTTAATTAGGGTTAGAACAAAATTGTTGAAATTTAAAGGAAAAATGTGTTCTATTTTACCAAACAAGGGAGGTTCTAAATAGACATACAAATTGTAAGTAAAAATTAGATAAAATTTGTGTGCTTTATTTTAATAAACTATGAAGGTTGTGAATAGACATATAAATTGTAAGCAAAAATTAGATAAAATGTGCGTATTATTTTAATAAACTATGTTATGTCTTTAACTGGACATTAATTTCAACTAGATTCATTCTTAAACATGTTGTTCTGAATACAAAAGATGCACACTCACAAAATAACTTGTGTATTAACAAAAAGACTTTTATACTATGTTGGTGTTACAAAATTGTTACTTGATATTTTCTTTATACATTTAGTTCATCCATCTAAATTGTTGTTGTATTTATAGTTTCCAAAAATGATGAATATAAAATATATTGTTGCATGAAATTTGAGTAGCAAGTTTCAACAATGATTGAACACTCAAGAAAATTAACTTTTAATATTATACAATCTACCAATTCATTAACATTGTTGTGCAAAAGGAAACATGAGGGACAAGATTATATTTCTAATGGCCTCCCTTAATCTTGGATTGAATATTACTATGCATTTGATCTCAAATTGATTGCTCTAATATTTACTCTCAATCTTCCAAAACCTTCTTTTGATAGGCTTATAAAAAATAATATGCCAATAGCTCATTTGACATGCAAAATTCTAGTCCAATTTTCAATGAGCTTTTATTAGTTGTCATGGTAGTGACATGAGAGAAGAGAAATGGTTGTAATTAGGAAGACCTCTAAAAACCTTTCCTCAAACTTTCCAATACCCTTTTCTCTTAAAGTTGGAAAAGTATTTTCTTCATTTTTTTGAAAATTTGCATAAACTTCCTTTAAACTTTGTATTAATTGATACAAGATAATACTAGGGTGTAAGACCAAACTTCCATCGTCTAATAATATTTTATTTTATGTTTTTTTTAGGTTTTCATTCTCATTCCAGGCATCACATATCCTACCATATTTCATCGTACTTTCACATCTCACTTCATAATTATCAGTATGTGTTCTATATTCATCTTATAACATTGTATTAAATTAATAGAAGATTTGGATCATTGCAAGAGAATAATATATCTTTGACCTACAAACAAGCATTACTATCTAACACTCAATTTCATTTTCTTTGCTTGTAGCAATTTCCTAAAGCATGTGGTAATAGAGGAACACATTACCATGTACATTGGACCCAAGAGATTACAATGTGAACCACATCAAGATGAATTCATCCTTCATCATCATGTTCATTCCAAAAGGTTTTTTAAATGATTGATTGACTAATTATGTCATTGAGCATTGAGCTTTGCACCACATCGTGGCCAACTAAAATCACTCAAAAGCCTAGAAGTTGATATGTAAGCATCCTTGAATATCATTAGAAGTTAGTGAAGTGTGTGGGAAAGACTATGGATGTATAGATTAGGATGATTTTATATTATCATATCACTTAATTTTATAATTTTCCTATTCATAATAAAAGGGTTGAGGCCTAGCATGTTGGAATCTTATTGCAGCATACTATAATTTTGTTATGGATGTGAATGAATAGAGAACATATTATTATTTTAATTTTCTATTGATCTTTATTATATTTGTTTGTTTGGTTACATGGAGGGATAATCCTTCATTGAACCCTCTATCCATGGTAGCGTCATCATTTTCCATTGTTGTCCTCAAACTAAGATTTGTTGTTGTGTTAGGTAGTAAAAACAAAAATTAAAACAAGATTATTACCTTCAATATCAAATTTACATTCTTCAAGACTACCACCATTACCTTTTACTTCTTCATTTGTAAAATTTATAAAAACTACATTACCTTCTTAACTATTTTTTAAAATTTATCTTCAAATCATGTATCCCTTTTGGCATTATCATGCTTGAAACAATACTACTATCCATACTTAAGTTTTTCGTTCAAAATTAAACTCGATCAAAATCAAAATCAAAATCCCAAATTATGAAAGTCCAAAAATCATCTTTCAAATTTAATTCCAAAATTCCTTAGAAAAATTTACATCAATCCCTATCAATGCTCCCCCAATCCCAACATCATATTATCTAACACCCTTAGGTTCATACAAAATCATACCCTAAAATTTCCTCTAAATAAAATATCTTAAGATCCTAAATCACTTCCAAAATCAACCCAAATTCCAAAATCAAAAATCTTATTTTAATCCAATCTCTAACATCCAAAAGACTAAAATATAATTCATTTCCAAATCAATTTGTACATCAATACAAAATTTAATCAATAATCCAACATCAATCTAAAATCCATAATTGAAAATTCTGGAACCTGACATCTAATCTCCATCATTAATAAAACCCAACCATCCAAAAATAATCCTTTGATCCCAAAAAGTTATAAACCAAAAATCAAATCAACACACAACTAACCATTAATAAAACCATGTATTCCACCCATCATAAGGAAACAAACCGAGCTAAAAATGACATTCTATGAGGAAAAACATTTTCTTCTCAAAACCCCAATATCCCAAAAACCATATGTTGGTGATCTATCTCACCAACATGATACTGATGCACTAAATCAAAGTGATTATGCCCATGAATACTATAAATTTATTAACTCCAAAAAAGGATGAGATTTATCCAATTAATCATTGAAGTAAACAAGAATGAGATTTTTTGACATCTAATTGAATTCAGAGCCAACTTTCCACCTAATTATAACCATAAAAATATCAATAAAATTATTTTCCTTGAATCCTCTAGCGTTAAACATGACCATAAAAATGAAAAAACCTAAGAAACCTTCATGAACCTCCTAGCAAACATCATGACCATGCCAATCACTATCTTGAACAAAAAATTAAAAAAATCCTAAATGACTTCTCATCATCTCAATTGAAAACTTAACATATAGTGATTCACTCCAACATAAGACACAATCCTCATTGCCTAGACTCGTGGTAATATTATCAATCCAATCCAATAAATATCATTGATTCCAATACCTCTAATCTACCTCATAACCAATCAACCTAAACCAATCATTATCCATCACAAATTAGACATCACTTACACTAATCCTAAAACCACCAACCCTAAGATGAATCTGCACTCCACCAAAAAAACTAAGCTACTACAAGTTACACCCCCTCTCATTACCAAATTCTCAACACATCACATCATCAAAACCCTAACACCTCATATGATCATTCTATCCCATTCAATAGCTGACACAACAAGGATACCAATCTAACTACATACCACCAAGTCCACCTCTTGGTACACCATTTAACCAAGGATGGGAAGACATGAAGGATGCTATCAAAAGGACTCCATAGTAGGACACAAATAAAAACTCATAAATTTGTAGAGATATGTGTCTATCCACTTAAGTGTAATATTTCACACATACTCTTTCCTTCGGTACTTTGAAATCCCTAAATTTAACAAATATAAATGAAAGAGAGACCATAGATACCATGTCAAAGAGTTTTACATCAAATTTCAAGAACATCTACTTGATTAGACTTTGCCCTCAAAGTTTGGTGGGGTAAGCTATAGAATGGTTTTTACACCTCCCTAAAGGGTCTATAAGTTCATTCACTAACTTAGTCAATAAAATTATCAAATATTTATCTTACAACATTAAGCATGGACTAACAATGATGGAAATTTATAGCACCAAACAATGAAATGGGTAAATATTTCACCTTTCTTACAATTATGGAGAAGCCTGGCGAGTAGAATTCTATGGCCCAATCCTTAAAAATAACTAATTCATATTTTCATTACTAATCTAAATCAATAAATGGAATTCTACAAGAAAGCACATTGTGCAACCTTGTTTCACAAATTTATTGAGAAAGGGGTCCAAATTGAAAAATTCACTTATAGCTAAAGGACTAGTTAAAATATTTTCAAGGGATCAAAATCAAACACGAATAGAAAAAACTATGTTTTTTAGTAATAACAAAATATGGTTGGTTATAGAGTCAAATATGCTAAACATGTTTAAAGTGTTCAACACATTTCAAACATAACCATAATATCTATTCAACCAAGATAAGAACCCAAAAAGAGACAATATACACCATTGGGAGAACCTTTAAAATTCATGTTCCAAAATCTTGTCAAATTAAACAAGGTGACATTTCCCCTCACAAAAAAATTGACATGGAACAAATAAAATGAGTATTGTAACCATAAAAATATTAAAGGCCATGCTACAAACAAGTGTATGAAGTAAAAATATTGCATTCAATACCTAATCAATCAAAGGGAAAATGAAATAAAAGCAAGTTTAGCATCCTCACCTAAAAAATAAATGGGGATATATCAAGATCCCTTTCCTAAACATAACCAATCTCACCACTACCAAAAGCAAAGCCAAAACCAAGAGAACACACTCATAACATTTATTATCATTAAACCTCGCATAATTACAATTTGGTCATTAGCAATATTAAGTGATCACATAAAAATATAAATACCATCAAAATCAAATTCGTCGATTGTATCATTACCAAAAGATAGATCAAGGTCACCATCCAAGGACCTCCTCTAACTACTCCCAAGGGGTGATATTACAATATCAAAATCTTGAATGAAATCTAATATAAATATAAATCTTGGAGCTCATAAAAACATATAATTTTTACATGAATTTACTAAATCAAAGTATCCAAGATTCAAGAGTGTCTAATGACATTCACTTATATATCTTTCAAGAACTTATCAAACATCTATCCTTTGACCATCACCTCACCTTTAGTCCCAACAACATAATCAGCACTAAACCCTCCCATAATCATCCCCTCTGCATCAAATTCATAATCTTCAAACATAAAATCAAATGATTACTTATAAATAATGGGTATAATTTAAATATCTAAACAATGAAATTGGTGTGATAGTTGGATTATTCAAATAAATCTATACATTCCCAAATCATCACTATCAAAGATTTTAATAATTTTGAGTAGTATTTAGTATGAACCATTCACCTTCTGCTTGAACTAAGACCTATATTATTGTAGAATTTATACCACATAATTGATATGTATCTCCCCTATAACATCCTCCTCAATCACCCATGGATCCATGCCATAACCACTTACCATCAATGTCCCAATTTACCTCACAATGATGTGAAATTATCCATCTATATTTACCCCCACCCTTTCCAATATTATAAAATAATAGAAGGATGTTTCCAAAAGTTCCATAAATGTCCAATATCTTAGGCCATTCTTGATCCCACATCCATAAAATCTTCACCCTACGATAATCCAAAAAATCTTACTTCTACTTGATAAGTTGAGAAAGTGAAACCCTAGGGATTTAGCCTAGGATTTAAAGGGGTATTTACACGATGGTGGGTTCCTCTTATCATTAAATTTAAGATTGGCTAAGGTATGAGATTGGCTTGTAACCTGAAGGTGATCCAATCAATCCTATAATTTGAATTTAGGGACTTGGAAATGGATTTTGTATGAAATTTAATGATGCAATTGACTAATGATGAAAATTAACTATTGTGATGCAAAAATATTAAATCTAGAATGTCACAAACAAATTTAGAGTTCAAAAATAGACTGAGCAAAGTTTTGTGCACTTGTGGTATCATTTAAATAATTCTTTATTATTTTTGCAAGTAGTCTTGATATAAAAAATAAAGGAAAATCAAATATTTCCCTTTTTAAAATAATTTTTTGGGCGTTGCCTTGAACCCCATTCCATGTCGTCAAAGTAGAAATAATACATCGGCCTTTTGTCGACTTCTTTATGCATTATTTCTTATATTTATCTTATTACTTTCAAAATAAATTTACTATCTTCTTTATTAGTTTAATTTATTTTTTTATCGAAAGTGCTAATGATTTTCCATTCCATGCATGTGATGGTGATTTGGATTTACCTATGTAACTCTATATCTTTGATCATTCTCATGAAATTCCTCTTGTTTCAGAGGATATTTTATTGCAAGAAGATGAAATCATTGATACTTTTCTGAATGTTATTATACCTTCTCTTTATTCCAATACACTCTCTTCTAGATATGATGCATTAGTGAATGATGAATCTCCTCTCACATCGGATCACCCAAGGATAGATGTTGAGCATATTCCTTCAACTAATTCTTCCATAATTTGTGACAAATTTGTTAGTGTGGTTATTGTCTTTGTTTACCCTAAAAGGCCTAAGAGACTAATAATTTACGTAACTTCATCTAGTCCTCCAAAGAGAGTCTATTTTATTTGTGGTGTTTCATTTAATAGTGATTCCCTAGATCTTTATACAAATTTTGTATAGTTTAAATTTTCTTCTTAGAATACAGTAGCTCATACTTATAATACTAGAAGGAATAAACTAAATGTTGATCAACTTGCTTCTCCTCCACCTTCTCAACCTATTCTTCCATCTACTTGTAAGTCTCTATCTCAATCTCAAGTAGAGAATGATCTTATAGAGCAACTTCATGTTACTCCCATTAAGATCTCTCTCTGGGATCTTCTTCAAACGTATCCTCTTTATCATGGTATTATTCAAGGGGCTCTATAGAAAATCCTTGTGACATCTTCTGCTAGACTGAGTGATGTGAATGCTTTAATGGATTGTACACTCTTTGATACTTTAGACATTACATTATATCAATATGGAATTTCTCCTCATGAAGTAAAAATTAGGCTAATCCATTAATGATAGCTCAGCTCATAAATAATATTTCTGTTAGATGCACTCATGTTGATACCCGTTCAACACTCAATGTTTGCAGTATTGATCTTTTACCTAAAATTAAAATTGATCCTAATTCACTTGTATCTTCATATCTATTCATTTGTGGATTTGATAATGTTAGTCAACAAGATCTAGGTACAATAATACTACCTTTGCATCTTGGACCCATTACTTTACCCACCCTGGTGTATGTAATGTCAAGTCCTTTATCCTATAATCTTCCTTCTCGATAGATCATGGATTCACACTATGGGTGCAGTCCCATCTACCTTACATAAATCTATCAATTTCATTCATAATAATGAAGTAGTTACAATAAAGGTTGATCTTGAATCCCTTTACTATTATCAAAAGGTTGCAATAGATTTCACTTCAAGTTGTACTACTTTTAAAAATTTAATTCCTTCATTATCTTTAAATCTTATTATGCCACCATTAGTTCCTAATTTTTATGATGGTTCTAACTCACTTTCTTCTCAAGAAAATGCATGTCTCGGTGATGATTGGGGTTCCTTAAACTTTACATAATCCTTCATTGGAGAGTATAAAGTCAACCCTATCCACCTTGACATCCCAAAAATATCATTCACATCTACTATCAAAGATGATTATTCTTTTGTATCATGGGATAATGTGAACAACAATTGTAATGTCTTTAATGTTTATCCTCACCCTTTTGAGGAGTTCCAATAATGTTATGGTTTAGGATTCGATATTATTTCTAAGCATGGATACAAAGTAAATGGTCTTGGGCACATGGAACAAGGAATTAAGGTCCCTATGGAACTGACACTACACTCTTCTATAGTGGATATAGGTTACATACATTTTCCTTTGTCGGTATCCCCTCCTCCATTTTCTAATGTCCTTATGTTTTCTCATTATGAGCATTCAAACTTTTCTTCACAAGAGAAATATTTGCTTCCTTCTCCTCATCCTTTATTTGAACAAGATCATATCTTGTTGAGGCTTCTCAAAGCTTGCTTGATTACTCTTCCTCCTCATACACATAATAAATTTCATAAACATGATAAAAAAACTCTTTCTATGCATATCATCAAGTGCTTGGCCATTCCACCAGTGAATATTGAGCCTTGAAGGAAAAAATACAATAACTTCTTGATTTTGGTGCCATCAATCTTCCATCTATTGATGGATCTATATTTTATTTGCATGACAAGTGACATCAAGGTTTACCTCTATCATGTTCATTCTTCTTCTATTTCATTTCTCCTCACTATGTGGCACTTGTAGCTTTCATTGTTTGTTCATTGCCCATTCATGGTGGTACAATATTATGTGCAACCTTACCCTTTATCTATGGTAGAAACACAATAGTCTCTAGCATGCTTGTCCTCACCTGTACATTGGGGGCAAGGACAACTTGCTTTTGGAGGTGTGAATCCTTATTGAGGATCCCCTCTCTTTTATACTTTGATCACTTATGCATTATTATATGCACCTTGTCTATTTTTACTCATTGTGGTGATTATCTATTTTTCACCCATGACGGCGATTATCTATTTTTCATCTATTGTGGTGATTATTTATATTTTCCCTTTGTGGTGCCTATCAAAATCTCTTTGTTGATAAGGGTTTTCCTCCATATAGCAAGGTTGGTATCTATCACATATTAGCAGTGGATTTCCTCCATAGAGGGGGTTGGTTCTACCACCATGTTGAGTAGTGGTTTTCCTCCATAATAGGGTTGGTTCTACCACCATGTTGAGTAGTCGCTTTCCTCCATAGTGGGGTTGTTTCTACCAAATGTCTTATTTGGTAGTGGCTTTCCTCCATAGTTGGTTTGGTTCTAGTAATCTATGATCACCTTGCATAACACAACTTTCTAGATTGTGATCTATCTTTTTTTTGTAATTATCATTTGTATGACCCCTAGTGACACAGTAAGCTAGTGCCTGAGTCATGCAGTCTCATCAAAATTGGTCGCTTCCCTATCTTTTGTATGTGTTCCTTCCTTGAAGAAATCAATCCTCACATTCCTCTCTCTTTTTAAGAATTCTCTTATGAATTATTTCTTGTTATTTTGGGAATGACGCATAGTATTGAGACAACCTCCTACATCGAGGTCTCTTTCACTTTGTTGACTCAAATTTTTTAGTTTTCTTGTTATGCACCTTTTTGTATGTGTTATCCATGTTTTAATTTTTAAATATCTCTATGTTTAGCATGTTCTAACCCCACGATTTGGTAGCTTTTTATTTTCTAACCTTGTTGTCATGTGTAGATCTTTCTTGTCTAATATGTTTGTTTTGCAGGTCTTCACCTTGGGGGTAGGCTTCCTTGGTTTGAAGGCCTATCTATTTCCCATATAGTATCCTTTTGGTATCATGATGTTATATATTTGTATTATCTTTACTTTAGCGTGCATATTCATGTAGATTCGTAAGCCTACTAAAGTGGGGGAAAAATGTAGTGTCAAACATTGCATATCCTTATAATTTCACCTACACTTTTGTATCCACTTTAGTGTCCATTCCCTTAGTATTTGTGTAAGCTCATCTTATCCCTTGCATAAACCTTCTTCCCCTCAAGATGCTCAAGACCCCTTTTAAGTAACTACCTTCTTACACTAGTTTTATGTTAACCTTGTGATTTTCTCGTCTCCCACCTTTTTTAGTGGGATTTTCTTGGACAATAGCACCTCACATAGACATCCATGTTCTCTACTAGTTTCTTGTGAAATTTTAACATTCAAAGATCATTTCTTAGCATTTGGCCACTTGTCACCTACCTGTGTCAGTGGAAATGGCTCAGTGCATTTAATAATGACTCGACAGCCTCCTTTTCCCTCCTCTTCTCTCTTTTAAATTTATTTTTTCACTTCATATGAGCTCTCTCAATCTCTCTCTCTAAAAGAACTCTCTTTCTCTCTCAAAATCTATTTTTCTCAAGCTTGCATAGCTCTCTTAGTCTCTCTCTGAAATAACTCTCTTTCTCTCTCAAAATATCTTTCTCTCAAGGTTGCACAACTCTCTATATCTCTCTATAGTAATCTCAAGCTCTCATAACATTCTCTTGGATCCCATAGCTCTTTCTTTTTCTCTTCCTCTCTTTGGCTTCCTCAAGCCTCACTAGTAAAATCTATTTGTATTATATCTTTGAGTATCTTGGGATATATCACATCCCTTGTCTATGTCTTTATGATCTTATCTATCTATCTTTTGATCTATCTGTCTATTTGGTTGTTCGTGGAGATGGAAACACAAAAAAATGGGGATTGTTGGAAAAATGTGCCTCAAACTTACTGACATAAAACTCCTGAAAGAGAAAAATCGGTGGGACTCTTGGAATGTCTTACCGACAAGCAGCTTGGTTTTGAAGGTTCAAAATGATCATGTCGGTGTGACTAATGGCCGGTCTTGCCAACGGGTATGACCTGAACAGTGGGCGCAAATTCTCTATCTCTTGGTGAAGGTAGAAGTCTAGTTGATGGGATATGGTTGGCGTGAGTATTGCCGATGGTTCTTCATCAGTGTGAAATATGACTTCAGCCCAACTTTAAGATCTCCATCCGATGGTTGAAGTCTGGATGATGGATTAGGATCGGAGTAAGTCCTGCCAATGGATGGCATCAGAGTAACCTAGGTCTTCGTCCTAGCTTTGGATTATCATCGTGACTGTATTGTTCTACACAATGGAATCGATCGGGGTAAGTCTTCCCGATGGGAGATGAACAAACAGGAACTCCATCAGTATGACATGAAATTTCGGAGGAACTTTGGAGACTTCCTTTGAGGCAAGATCTCAGCCTAATGGTCTTTTGGTTGGTGAGACTTTGCCATGTCAGACCGATAGAGCGATAGAAGACTGTGTAGTGTTTGATTGTGTCTCATCGATACATGATACAGTTAAATAATTTTGACCAAATGACTATCCTATGTGGTTTGCTTTGAACCAATGAGAAGCATAATGTAAACCATTTGTAGTTGGACTGTTGAGATTGTTCACTTGTGGGAAGATCAACAGACCATTTGTGAACTGTGAACAAAATGGAACTCTCTGTAATGGTCGAAGGTTGAACAGTTCAAATGGTGGTAGAGTTGTTCAATTGGAACAAGGATTGATCAGTGTGTTAATTTCGTTGTATGCTTTTGGAGAGCATTGTAACAGTGATTTCCTATTGTATAAGGTTGATCAGGGAAATGTTGTTGTTGTAAAATTGGCATCTGAAAGGAGATTATGTAACTTGTATGTAATCCAATTACTATAATACAAGTGATTTTTCTTTGGTGTGGTGGGTTTTTCTCCCGTAAGAGTTTTCCCACATAAATCTGGTGTCCAATTGTGTATGTGTTTATTTCTCTATTATGTTATTCCTTTCATGTGCATCTTAATGAATTGTAATTGCAAAATTTAAAGACATATTTTCATTCCTCTCTGAGTTTTGACATTAGCAGAGTTTGTTTTGCACCTTTAACTTTCTTAACGAGTGGTATCAAAGCCTAGCCAGTTGTGTTATCCTTGTGGGTAGGTTGGGTTTTTTCTGTCAACTATATTAAGTGGGAGTCTTGTAGAATTTTGGTAATTGAAATTATAGATTGTGATGGCAATGGCAAGTACATCAAGAAAGTTTGAAATTGAGAAATTCAATGGCATAAATTTTGAGTTGTGGAAACTCAAAATGGAAGATTTGTTGGTTGATCGTGATCTTTGGGTTGTTGTGTTTGGAACGAAACCTTCTGGCATGAAGAAAGAAGATTGGGATTTGGCAGATCAAAAATCAAAGGGGCTGATAAGGCTCTGTTTAGTAGACTTTTTTCTTCTAAATTTTCATGAAGAGAAGACTGCATCTTCTTTATGGAAAAGACTGGAAGATATTTATCAGGTAAAGTCCTTGGTGAATAAGTTGTTCTTAAGGAAGAAGTTGTACTCTTTGAAAATATAGGAAGGAGCATCTATTGTTGATCATTTGAATACTTTTAACATATTGATTGCTCAGTTAGCATCTGTGGGTGTGAAGATTGATGAAGAAGATCGATGTATGCTATTTTTATGTTCTTTGTTGGAATCTTGGGATTATTTGGTGATGGAAATTGAGAGTATGACATCCAATTTTAAGATGGAAGACGTTTTTGCTTCTTTGTTATCAGAAGAGATGAGAAGGAAATCTTCAGAGATGGTGAAGGAGGCTCTTTTTGTTCGAGACAAATAAAAAGAAAAAGGCAAGAAGAAGGATAAGAAGTCCAAATCAAAATCAGAAAGGAGATCAAAGTCTCTTGGGAAGAAGTCCAAGGTGAAGTGTTGGAACTATGGGTAGCCTGGCCATGTCTAAAAGGATTGCAAAGAGAAGAAAAATAAGAAGAAGAAGAACTCTTCCGATAATGATTCTTCTCAGAGTGATGTAGATGCCTTCGTTGCATCCTTGGAAATTCGGGCATCAAATGATGTATGGCTGATTCATTTTGGAGCATCTTTCCACATGACATCTCATAGAGACTGGTTCACAAAGTATGAAAAATACGATGGTGGAAAGGTGTATTTGGCAAGAGATTCATCTCTAGAAATAGTTGGTCGTGGAAGAGTCAAAATTCAGTTCCCTGATGGAAGAGTGGAGGGAATCAAAGATGTAATGCATATACCAAGTCTGGCTCAAAATTTACTTTTTGTTAGTAAGATGAATGATGTTGGTGTACAAGTCTCATTCTCTAGCAATGGTTGCAAAATGAATAGATGCTCAATGGTGTTGGCTAGGGGTGCTTGAATTCGTACTTTGTACAAGCTGGATGCACTTGTTGTTCAATGCAACAGTGTCTCTACAAAGTCACAGAAGGTTGTTCATAAAGAGAAGGAAAATGTTCCTAATAGTGCAAACTCTTTGGAAGTTAAACTTCCAATAGAAAAGACTATGCTCTGGCATAATAGGCTTGGCCACATTGGAGAAAAAGGTTTAAAAACTTTGAAAAATGAAAACCTGGTTGAAGGGCGCTATGACTGTAACCTTGAATTTGAATTTTGTGAACATTGTATATATGGAAAACAACACCGTGTTTCATTTTATTTTAATCCTCATAAATCTCCTGGTATACTTGATTACATTCATTCTAATGTGTGTGGTCTAGTGAATGTTCCTTCGTTATCGAAATCTAAATATTATGTTTCTTTTATTGATGACTATTTGAGAAGGGCATTTGTGTTTTTTTTTTAAAGTAAATCAAAAGTGTTTAGTCATTTTAAGGAATTTAAAAACCTTGTGGAAAATCAGAATGGAAGGAAAATAAAGTGTTTAAGGACTGACAATGGTGGTGATTTTTGTTCTGATGAGTTTGAAAGGTACTGCAAAGATCATGGAATTAAAAGACATAAAACTACACCCTACACTCCGCAGCAAAATGGAGTTGTTGAAAGGTTCAACAGGACGGTGATGGAAAGGGAAAGAAGTATGTTGAGAAGTGTTGGCTTGGAGGAGAAATTCTAGGCTAAGGCAGTTACAATAGCATGTTACTTAGTAAATCATTCCCCTAACTATGCTCTTGTTGATAAAACACTTTTGGAAGCATGGTCTGGAAAGAAGCCCTCTCTAAGACATATTTGTGTCTTTGGCTATGAGGCATATACATATGTGTCGAATGAAAAAATATCTAAATTGGGCAACAATGCTATTAAATGTATTTTTATAGGCTATAGCGTTGGCATAAAAGGATACAAGCTTTGGAATCCTGAGACTGAGAAGGTTTTGTACAACATAAGTAATATTTTATGTGAGTTGAAGCCTTCTACTTTGGATCTGCAGTCAGAGACAAAATTAGAAAACAAATAGGATGTAGTTGAAATTCCTCCCACACCAAATGAAGAGGAATTCAAAATTCAAAATTTACCTGAAACTGAGGAGAGCTCAAGAAGCTCTGAAATTTTTGAGCAAGATGATGAACAATGTCCTTAGCCTCAACTTGTGAGGAGGTCTACATTTGAAAGGCGACAACCAGGTAGATATGGATTCTCTATGTTGGATTCTAGTTGTGCCTATGCTTTGATTACTAACATGAATGAGCCTAGGACTATAAAAGAGGCAACTGAAATGTCTGATTCAGATTCCTAGTTGGAAGCCATGAATGAAGAAATGACATCATTAAGAAAAAATGATACTTAGATCTGGTTCCATTGCCTGAAGGAAGAAAGCTGGTGGGCTGCAAATGGGTATTTAAAAAGAAAATTGGCCTGGATGGCTGTGTTGAAAAGTATAAAGCGAGGTTGGTTGCAAAGGGATATTCCCAGGTAGAGGGAATTGATTATGGGGAAAATTTTTCTCCAGTAGAAAAGCTGACATCTATTAGATTTCTTTTGTCACTTGTAGCAGCATATGATTGAGAGATTGAGCAGATGGATGTGAAGAAAACATTTCTTCATGGTGATCTTGAAGAAGAAATTTATATGTCCCAGCCAGAGCGCTTTGTGAAAAAAGGTAAAGAAAATATGGTTTGCAAGTTGAAAAAATCTATGTATGGATTAAAACAATATCCTGGAATGTGGTACCAGAACTTTGACACTTTTATTTTGTCATTGGGATTTGTAAGATCAAAATATAATCATTGTGTGTATTAAAAAGTTGAGAATGATCATATTTTAATTATTGCCCTGTATGTGGATGATATGTTATTCATTGGGAATTGTAAGTTTATGATTTCTGATCTAAAATCTCAGTTGTCTACAAAATTTGATTTGAAAGATCTGGGTGAAGTAAGGTATATTCTGGGGATGGAAATAAGTAGGGACAGAAAGAGTAGAAAACTTTGGCTCAACTAGAGTAAGTATATTAACACTGTTCTGGAGAGATTTTGTATGACTGATTGCAAGCAGCTAGTTGTTCCAGTTTTGCAGGGAACGAAGCTATCTGTTGAAGATTGTCCAAAATCTCCTACTGAGGTGGAGGACATGACCAGGGTGCCTTATGCAAGTGTAGTTGGTAGTTTAATGTATGCAATGGTATGTACCAGGCCAAACATTGCCCAAGCAGTGGGAGTACTTAGTTGTTTTATGGAAAATCCAAGAAGGCCGCATTGGGATGTTGTGAAAAGAGTGTTTAGATATTTGAAGGGCACTTCGGAATATGCTTTGTGTTACCATGGAAATTTGGTTGGATCACAAAGGACTCTTAGCATTCATGGGTATGTGGATTCTGATTGGGCAGGGGACATTGATAGCAGAAGATCCACCAGTGGATATATTTTCATCATGAATGGTGGTGTAGTTAGTTGGATGAGCAAGTGGTGGGTTGTAGTCACTTTGTCCAATATAGAGGTAGAATACATGGCAGCTACACACGCTTGTAAAGAAGCAATTTGGTTAAAACATTTGTTTTCTAACATTGGGTTTGATGCAAGGCAGATTACAATTTACTATGACAGTTAGAGTTCTATTTTTCTGGAAAAAAATCCTACTTTCCATTCCAGGATGAAACATATTGATGTGCAGTATCACTTTGTATGAGATATGGTAGAGGATGGAAAGGTCTATTTACAAAAAGTGGACACTCTAGAAAATTTTGCAGATGCATTGATGAAACGAGTGAGCACAAACAAGTACAGGTGGTGTGCAAGTTCTATGGGCCTTGGTGCCCATGAATCTTAGTAGTTTTTGAATGCTCTGGAGGTGTCAGTAAGATCTTCATCAAGTGAATAATTGTTGGAAAAATGTGCCTCAACCTTACTGACATGAAACTCCTGAAAAAGAAAAATTGGTGGGACTCTTGGAATGTCTTTCTCACAATTAGCTTCATTTTGAAGGTTCAAAATGATCATGTCAGTGTGACTAATGGTCGGTCTTGCCGACGGGATCCATTAGTATGACCTGAATGGTCGGCGCAATTTCTCTATCTCTTGGCAAAGGTAGAAGTTTGGCCGATGGGGTATGGTCGGCGTGAGTCTTGTCAATGGTTCTTCATTGGTGTGAAATATTACTTCAACCTAGCTTTAAGATCTTCATCTGATGGTTGAAGTCTGGCTAATGGATTGGGATTGGAGTAAGTCCTATTGATGGATGGCATTGGAGTAACCAGGGTCTTCGGCCTAGCTTTGGATTATTGTCTCGACTGTATTGGTCTACCCGATGGAATCGATCGGGGTAAGTCTTCCCAATGGGATTTGAACAAGTAGTAATTGCATCGATATGGCATGAACTGTCGGAGGAACTTTGGAGACTTCCTTCGAGGTAGGATCTCAGCCCGATGGTCTTTTGGCTGATGAGACTTCACCATGTCAGACTGATAGAGCGATAGAAGACTATGTAGTGTATGATTTTCAAATGAGAAGTTTGGCATCAGTGAGACATGAATTGGTGTCTCACCGATACACGATACAATTGAAGAATTTTGATCGAACCACTATCCTACGTGGTTTGCTTAACCAATGAGAGAAGCAGAATGTAAACCATTTATAGTTGGACTGTTGATACCATTCACTTGTGGGAAGATCAATAGACCGTTTGTGAACTGTGAACAAAATGGAACTCTTTGTAATGGTCGAAGGTTGAATAGTTCGAATGGTGGTAGAGTTGTTCGATTGGAACAAGGATTGATCAATGTGTGAATTTCATTGTATGCTTTTGGAGAGCATTGTAACAGTGATGTTCTATTGTACAAGGTTGATCAGGGAAATTGTGTTGTAAAATTGACATCTGAAACCTAAGAGTTTGTAACTTTTATGTAATCCAATTACTGTAATACAAGTGATTTTTCTTTGGTGTGGTGGGTTTTTCTCTCGTAAGGGTTTTCCCACGTAAATCTGGTGTCCAATTATGTATGTGTTTATTTCTCTATTATGTTATTCCTTTCATGTGCATCTTAATGAACTGTAATTGCAAAATTTAAATACATATTTGCATTCTTCTTTGAGTTTTGACATTAGGAGTGTTTGTTCTACACCTTTAACTTTCTTAATAGGGGGTTTGAATGAGTCATACCACTAAACAACCCCAACATTTTCCTTGGTCTTATGTCTGTAGGTATTGAAGATATTTCTTTGCTAGAGGATTTATCTCTTCGTTTCTTGTGATTATTTTCCTTCTCTTCCCCCATTTTATCACTCATATTTCACTTAGTTTACTTTACTTTAGTCTCTATTAGTCTCTTTTATTTTTCTCGCATTTTGAGAGTCCTTAGTAACCAAAATTGATAGTAGTCAGTTTTTTTGGGATATTCTCGACTTTCGGTTCGTAAAATATGTCAATGTGTCATAGAGATGTCCATGCATAGTGCTATCATCCTTGGTTGAGAGTTCGTCAATTTTTCTAAAAGACCTTTATGACCTACTCTTTAGGGTTTTGAAACTCTCATCTCTTAATTCGGCATAAAACATAAATAAGAAAACTTTACCTTTTTATCTCGTCACCTGAGCTTTGATCTTTGAGGTAGTTGAGAGCTATTTACTCCTCAAGACCTTATCATCTTGAGGGTATAAAATATCCTCCTCTACAATATGTTAAAATAAATCTATGGAATGTAGATATGCGATAAGACTGCATTCATGGTGTTCTGGATAGACAATTACAGGTTTGAATGGCTCCTTCGAGGATTCTTATTGATATATGGTTACTCCTATGTGGGTTTGTTTAGAAAATTAGATCTAGCATTGATTCTAGTGCTTGAGTCTTAGAAATCAACATGTTATACCTAATTATCTTTTTTTTCATGATACTAATGTGGGATTGAATCTATTTTCAGTTATTTGATATTGGATCACTAATTATGTATTTCTCTTTTTGAGATATTGCATATGTAGATCTTTTAAAATTGTTTGATGTGGATTCTATTTGGAAGGCCATACTCTTGGTCACCATTATTATATTGGTATTCTTATTGCAATGGAATATGGTTATTGGGAGTACCTGATATAATTGTTCATTTAAATCTTTAGCAATTGTTTATGGTGCATGAGAAGCTTCGTTTACATTTAAGTGGAGTTTTAGAAATGATATTGGTCAATGATCACATGTATAACTTGGTATTACTTTCAATGGGAGATTTATACAGTTATATAATATGTTATACCTTCTTTAATTAAAGATTTTGGTTATAATTTGTTGTTGTTACAGTGTATAGTGAGTCATGGATAATATTTTATTAGAAGATGGATGGTTTTTTGCAATAGTTGTTGGTTTCATAAAGAGCTCTTGGATTCTACACTTAGATTGTAGTGAGAGTTTAATGCCATCTTTGGTTCTATTGACAAAGGATGTGTGGAAATTGTATCTTCTTAGTTTGGAGATTTTGGTTTTACTTTACCTTTTTGGGAGCTCATGGGGTGGGTGCAAAAAGATGGGGGACCAAAAAGGGGTCTTAAGTGGCCACTTTTTTTGAAATCAAGAAATATTGACCTTGGATGACAAATTGAAGGTAGTTACACTCAAAATTTTAACATGCAACAAAAACAAGAGTTATAGTTCTCTAAATCTACTTTCTAAACTACTATATTTTTTCAAAATGCTAGAGATTAAGGGGTTTAAAAAGGGGGACCACACAAATTGGTCCTATTTTTTAAAAAGCATAACATAGCATCTCGTGTGGCCCCCCTAAAATATTAACTTTTTTTAGTATTTCAAAAATCACTGGTGAGAAATTAGCTAACACCATGTAGTTTATCCCTAATTTTTTTGCTATTTTTTAATGAATTTATTATTTTTTACTAGTTTTCAAAGTGGACACATCCTAAAAATAGAAATTTGAGCATACTCCCCCCTAAAATTTTGAAAACTAATCAAAAATCATTTTTTTCACTATGTGTAGAATGGGGTCTAGTTTCTAAAAAATGTAATTTATTTGAAATTTTGATGAACGATTAAAAAATAAAGTGAAAAATACCAAACATTGGTTTTTGACAAAAAAACAGATACACCAAAAAAAGAAATTAAAAATGAAAACCTTAACATACTAAAAACATGAAAAAAATTACATGGTTAGATAGCTAAGAGAGAGCTTAACATTACCATGGTGTTATTTTGACTTGGCATTGAAACATTTTCTTGCAGCTTCATGATTTTGTAGGGTTACATTTGAAGTTGGCATGGATTGATTGGTAGATGCTCTTGGAGACTAGAGAGACTTGGGTGAGGCTAAGAGATATCTTATTTATGGGATTGTATATTGAGATTTTTACTCTTTGATGAGGATTTCAGCAGAAAGACTAAGGAGCCTACACCTAGTTATGGATGTGAATCCATTATGGACCTGAAGAAAATATTGTCATTTCTTCGTGTTGCGTGTATAGGACAATCTTGCATTACACTCTTGGTCTACTTGGTGGGTGAATGATCTGAGAAGTATTGTCTACCTAAATATTAGATGCATTCTTTATTTTGTATCTTGTCTTCTCATATGAGTTAGTCTTGAATATAAAAATTTTGAAGACTTTTTAAGAAGAAGATGTATGGTTTATGGATTTATTTAGTTCTCCTTGTTTTGGTCTTGAGATATGGATTTATTTTTGAGGACTTATTTGGAGAGGTACAAGAAATGGTTTGTGGCTTTGGGCATATTCCCTTTATTTTGGGAATGATTGGTTGGTTTGATCTACCTTTAGTAGGAGAGGTTTATATCTATTTTTGTCATGTTTTCATTTGATATGAATGATAGATGTTGATATCCTTTCCATTTGGGAGTGTTGGAGGAGATCTTACATTACACAACTTGGTACATGTTAGTGTGGAACAAGGCTATGGTTTATGTGAAAGTTCTCTCTTTGGTCATGGTAATCTTCCTAGATGTTTTTATTCACATGGTTGAGTGTGAAGAACTTGGCAAAGCTATGGAGACTAGCAGTGAGAGAGGTATTGCAACATTTTTTTTTTTGAGGATTTACATACCATTGTATGTTTCCTTAAAACTATGTAATAGAGTAGTCACATCCTCTATGTGAACTAGTATAGGTAGACTTGGTATGCCTTGATCTATTTTTAGATTTGACATTAATCCTATAGTGGAAGTTTCTAAATATATGTTAGGTTATCCTCTATGATATATTGGTTTTTTGGTTATTGATGTGATGATGAGTTTGTATATTTTATTGGATTTGGATCTATGAGTTATGTAGGTTGTGGATTAGCTACCCATTTTATTATAGTAGGATGACTCAGATATGGACTATCTATATCCATAAGATTTTTTTAATGTTAATGCAAAATTCTTCTTTGACCTTGTATGTGGTTATTTGTTTATTTGTATTTTTCATTGAGATAGGAGAATGGATATACAAAGACTTGATTTTGGTTTTTGGGTTGGTATGTTGATGGAATGAAGTTCTGTCTATTTTTTTTATACCCTGGTTTGAGGTATGGTTATCTTGGATGAGTTGAAATTTTTTTTGGTTGTTGTTCTAGGTGGTATGAGTAAGGAAGCTACTCAAATCCTTTCTTATCATTGAAATTTGATGATTGTGTTCATGTAAATATTGGTACAGGTTTCAGTGACAGTTGATATGTTTAACCTTGGCATGTTCCTTTTTCTTCCATAGGTGGCGTGTTGGAGTATGTGAAGGAAATTTTTTCTTGATGGTATTTGTCATGGTTACTTTTGTAGGTATCTTATTGGATCATGAGAGCATGGTGAAGATTTAGATGGTAGATGTTTGGATAAGGGATATTTTTCCCTTATTTTTAATTCCCATGTGTGTATTTATAATTTTGATGTCAAGTGAGAGAATGTTAGGATTAAGGTTCCATCCACCTTGTAAATCCTATGCCATGGTTCTAACATCCTTGGAAAGTGTCTCTAGGCACTTAGGGTGCATTGGAAAATATTTTATAATATCAATTCTCGCCATTGTTTGTAATATACTCATACGGGGTGATAGGTCCACTAGCAGTGGTAAAGGTGACGTGTGGACATAATATTTAATATTGGTCTCCCCTCATGTGGATGCCTATAATGTTATAATAAAAGATAAGGGAAAGGATAAATGAGTGACTATTGGGATTCTCCAAGTGGGATCTTGGAAAGAGGCAATAGGTCTCACTTGGTTTTCCATCATTTATTGCATTTAATGTAATGTTTATCTTCCAAGTTCGGGCACCTAAGTTGGAGGGAAATTATTAGAGACAAAATAAGTGTCCTTTCATATTTTGGGGAGGATTTCCAAGGGTTGGGTCATTTGGATTGAAGAGGCATCTTTGGAAGCCTTGTTTTGGGCTTAAGACCTATTCACACTGCATCTATAAAATCAACTCTTTAGATGTAGAAAGTATGAGGAATAGTTGAATGTAGTGTTACTTTACAGAAAAAAAGGACAGGTTGAGGCATAAGGAGGTTGTTCACAGGTACATAGGTGTTTCTATTGCAAGAATGATGGTGTTTTCATTGATTTCAACAGGAAGTTTGTTGATTGGTGTTGTCATTGATGTCAACTATGGGATGAAGATGTTGAGGAAATTGAGAAAATTGTTGAAAGAGGAAAATAGGTTGTGCATGTGTAGTTGAGACCTTCAGGAAGTGTTGTGAGTACATGAGGCTATTATTTTTTTGCAAAGTCTGAAGATGAGTTGGAATGAAGTAATGAGCTGAGTTGATGTCTCAGGTACTTAGTTTCCAAGTGCTTTTGAGAAAATTTAATAAACAGAGAAAACTATGTTGTGCAAATGTTCATAGTGTGCTCCGGTATTGTGCTTTATGTTCTTTCTATGTTGATGTTATGCTTGTGAATTTTTTACAGGTTATTCAAGGTTGATAGAGGTTTCTATATTCAGAATTTAGTTTTTTAGATCGTCGTACAGTGCAAGATATTTTCACTAGTGTGTGAACTAGTTGTTTAGTGAAGTTTTGTGTTGTCTAGGAGAAATGTATTTTCTCCACGTTTCTCCGTTGTTTGGATTTAGGTTGTGCAGATTTGGGAAATTGCTTATAATTGTTTTATCTTTCTATATTTAAGTTTTTACTTGATTTGATGTAGTAAAGTGAGAGTTTCATTTATCAATTTGCAATTAAGGGTTATCAATTGTTCTGAGATGAAGTATTTGTTGATGAGAGCTTGAATGAAGTGTTTGATAAATCTTATGTAGTTCATGGTTTGTTCTAGATTGATTTCAAGTGAATTATGTTGTCCAGAACTTTTGGCTTGATCTATGGAAGTGTTTACTTAATGTTTATGGTGTTTTGCATAGGTGTTGGCTGACCTTGTGTTTAACACTACATGCAAGGCTTGTGGAAGCATGTTGAAGTGTGTTGGGATCTATTTGGGTCCTAATTAAGGATTTTTGTAGGTCACCTTTCATTCCTATCCATCATGGGAATGTTTAGGTACTGACCTATTTCAAATTTGAATGTATAACGGCTAATGGCTGACATTGGAGAAAGTTTTGTTGCGAAGGTGGTTGTTGTTGCACAGAAAGATCGACCTATTAATTCCCAATACAACCGTTGGATTTATACAAGATCCAAGATCCACATGAGGTGGTTAAACCATGTCACAAAGACTAAACATCATGTTGGCCCATGCCAAGGAGACCAAGGGCAACACCTTGCAACAATCTCCCCCCAATTCAAGTGAGGGGTTCGAACCTGTGACCTCAGCTCTGATACCAATTGTTGCAAAGGCGGCTACCGTTGCACTAAAAGATCGACTTGTTAATGCCCTATACAACCTCTAGATTTATACAAGATCCAAGATCCACAAGAGGTGGTTAAACCATGTCATGAAGCCAAAGTGCGATGTTGGCTCACGTCAAGGAGACCAAGGGTGACACCTTGCAACAAGTTTTTGAGGTAAATCTTGATATAAATATGTATGGTGTTGATGCAAGAGAGAGGATGAAAGAGTAAGAAGCAAGATAGATGAAATATTGATGCGAGTGATGTGTGTGATGCGAGATTGAGCAGAATAGTGTGAATTTCATGTTAGGGTTCTTGAAGGCAATGAGTTGAAGGCATCCAAAATCTTTCATGTGAAGACTGCGAAAAAATGTGTGAGCGATTATGGTGGACTCCTTGTTGCATTGAGAATATTTTTCTCTGTGTAACATTCTTCTTCTATATTCTTGTGTTCTTTTTGTGGTAGTGGGCCCTAGCTATGAGACTTTTTGGATAGTGTGTCATATTCTGGTAGTGAGCCCCTTTGAACTGGTTTTACTATTACTTATATTGTGAGCTAATCCTCACCGTGGTTTTTCCCTCATTGGTTTTTCCACACAAATTTGGTATTCTCATGTGTATGGTGTTTTGATTTTAGTTTCTATTATTTGCATTACATGTTTAATCATTCTAACAAAATAAGGGTTCATTTAATGCTTGTGGATCTGTTTACTATTGATGGTTTTGAAGGTTTAATTTTCTACAACTGATTCACTATAGTTGTCTTGTTTATTTTAACAAATGGTATTAGAGCAAGGTTTCTTGGAGAAGAGATTAATTGCTTGAGGTAGATCCAGGATGATGAACAAGATTCCTTTGGAATATCCTAGATTTAATGGCTCATATTATGCATTCTAGAAGACAAAGATGGAAAGATATGTGTATGCTCAAGGATATGAGATTGGCAAGGCTTATTAGATTCCATACACTCCACCACCAAATTGTCTAAGTACAAATGCAAAAATCAAGGTGCATGAGATCAATGCTAAGGCAAGATTTATTATTGTTAATAGTCTTTCAAATATTGAATTAGTTAAAGTTATGAGTTTGAAGATTGCTAAAGAATTTTGGGATAAGTTACAAAGCATTTATGAAGGAGATCTAAAGGTCAAGTAAGCAAAGTTGTAGAACTTGAAGGCACGGCTTGAAATGATGCATATGTCTAAAGATGAAACAATTAAAGGCTACATTCAAAGAGTTGATGAATTGGTGAGTAATATGAGAGGTCTTGGTGCAACAATTAAAGAATCTAAAGTAGTGAATAAAGTTATCAGATCTCTTTTGGATTGCTACAGTGAAAATGTATCTCCTATTGAAGAAACAGTTGATTTTGCAAAATATTCCAGAGATCAATTGATTGGTACTCTAACTGCATTTGAAAGGAGAAAAATGAAGAAAGGTAAAAAAGTTGAGACTGCTTTCAAGGTCGGTAAAACAAAGAAGGTTGAAGATTTAGGTGATGAAGATCTTGATGATCTGGAAGAAGATGAAAAAGGGCACTAGTAAGTAAAAAGGTAAATTACCTCTCAAATGTTTTAGTTGTGGTGAGATAGGTCATTATGCTTCTAGATGTCCAAAGAGAGCTATAAACAATAAGAACAAGGAAAATAAAGGAAATATGATTAGGAAAGCCTACTGTGTGAGATAAGATGTTGGTATTTATGATGATGAATCTGATTATGGAGATTTTGATGATAATGAATGTTTGTTTTTGGCTATAAAAGAAGAATTTGGTTCTGCTAACCCTGAAAGTTGTGTGAAGGAAAGTGTTCTAGAGATGAAGGATAAGGTTGAAGGTACTTTGGTATCTAATTTTCATGTCAAAGAGGATACGAATTACTGGGTTGTTGAAAGTGGATGCTCTAATCACATGACCAAAGACAAAATTAAGTTTGTTAAACTTGAAAATTATGATGGAGGATTAGTTAAATTTGGAGCTGATTCAGGAGCTAAGATTTGTGGAATTGGTTCAATCAGTTTTGATGGAAAGAATAATACTAACAATGTTTACTATGTTAAGGGCTTAATACATAATCTCTTGAGTGTTGGACAAATGTGTAGAAAAGGGTAAAATCTTGTGTTTAAGGATAAAGCTTGTGAGATCCAGAAAGGGTCTAAAACTATGATTGTTGCAAGTAAGAGAACGGATGGAAACATCTATTGGCTTAAGGGTGTTGATGGTAATTGCTTTATGACACAGATTAATGATAGTTGGTTATGGAAACAGAGGATGTGTCACATGAATTTTGATAAATTGGCAAGAATTAGTTCAGTTCATGCTATGAGAGATATACCTAAGATCACAAAACCTATCAATGTTGTTTATGAGAGTTGTCAAATTGGAAAACAAATAAGGAGTACCTTTAAGGGAAAGGAACAATATACTACTGGACTATTGGAATTAGTGCATACAGATCTTTGTGGTCTTATAAGGGTGATAAGTCTACAAGGTGGCAGGTACTTTATGCTTTTGATTGATGATTACTCTAGAATGACATGGGCTACTTTTCTTAGAGAGAAATTTGAAGCATTAGATAAATTTAAGGAATTTAAATCTATGGTTGAGAATGAAATGGATTTGAAAATAAAATTCTTGAGGTCTAACAGAGGTGGTGAATTCACCTCCAATTATTTTAACACGTTTTGTGAAGTTCATGGAATAAAGATGCATTTGTTTGCTTCGAGAACTCCTCAACAGAATGGAGTTGTTGAAAAAAAAAGTAAAACTATTCAAGAAGCTACAAGGACTATGATGAAAGAGGAAACTCTACCGGAAGTCTACTAGAGAGAAGATATTCATACTAATTTTTACATACTTAACAGAGTTCAAGCTAAAGCCAATAGCACAAAGACTCCTTGTGAGCTATGGTATGGAAGGATTCCTACTGTGAAATACTTTAGAGTGCTTGGAAGCAAATGCTACATCAAAAGTGAAGAAGAAAACTTAGGAAAGTTTGATGTAGGGTCTAACGAAGGTATCTTCCTTGGATATTCTATTAGAAACAAATCTTATAGATGCTACAACAAAATGTTGAAAAATATAATCGAAAGTGCAAATGTTAGAGTTGATGAAAACTTATAGAATTCTATTATAGTAGATGGATATGTGTTAGATGAACCTGATTGCAGAGAACTAGAAGAAAAATTTGATGAACAAGAAGTGGATAATGAAGAGGAAGAAGCTCTAGAGAAGACCCCTAAAACCCCTAAGTATGTGCAAAATAATCATTTTGAAGATCAAATCATTGGAGATAAGAGGAAAGGTGTATTGACAAGAAGAAAAGTTGTTGAAATCAAGGTAAATTTGTGTTTATTTTCTAATGTTTAACCTAAATCAATGAGTGAAGCATGTAAGGATGAGCATTGGATGAAGGAAATAAAATAATAATTTATGCAGATAAAGAAGAATCAAACTTGGCAATTGGTCCCTAGACTGGTAAACAAGAAAATAATTGGAACTAAATGGGTATTCAGGAACAAGCTAGATGAGAATGGAGAAGTAGTAAGAAACAAGGCAAGACTTGTGTGTAAAGGTTACTCACAAGAAGGTATAGATTTTGAGGATATTTTTTCCCTTGTGGCTACGATGGAATCTATCGTAATATTTTTGGCATTTGCAACACATAAATATTTTAAGGTCTATTAGATGGATGTGAAGTCTGCTTTTCTTTATGGAGAATTGGAAAAAGAGGTTTACATGGAACAACCGAAAGGTTTTCAGATATCAGATCAACTAGACATGGTTTGTAAGTTAAAGAAGACACTATATGGCTTAAAGCAAGCTCCTAGAGCTCGGTATGCAAAATTGGACATGTACTTGTTACAGCAAGGATTCAGTAAGGGCACCGCAGATAGTAATCTTTACTTTAAAATTGAGGAAGACAAAATCTTGATAGTGATTGTATATGTGGATGATATTATCTTTACTAGAAATGAGGCTATGTGTAAGAAATTTGATGAAGAAATGTAGAAAGAATTTGAGATGTCGATGTTTGGGGAGATGAATTTCTTTCTTGGAGTATCGATCAATCAAAAAGATAAAGGGATTTTCATTTCACAATCTAAGTATGTCAAAGAGATGTTGAAGAAGTTTGGAATGGATGACTCCAAACCAGTATGTACTCCTATGGTGGTTGGTTGTAAATTGAGAAAATATGATGATTCACCTAAGGCTGATCAAAGAAAGTATAGATCTATGATTGGTGGACTACTATATATAACTGCAACTAGGATGGATATCATGCATGCAGTTTGTCTTGTTGCTAGATTTCAAAAAGATCCTAAAGAAACACATGTTGTAGTAGTGAAGATAATATTCAGATATTTAAGAGGCACGTTGGATTATGGTTTTTGGTATCCTAAGGATACCAATTTCACATTAAATGCTTATACAGATGCAGATTGGGATGGTTGTGTTGATGACAGGAAAATTACAAGTGGTGGTGCATTCTTTCTTGGATGTAGATTGGTGTCATGGCTGAGTAATAAATAGGATTGAATTTTTTTATCCACTACAAAGGTTGAGTACATTGCAACAACATCATGTTGTACACAGGTATTATGGATGAGACAAACATTTAAGGATATCAAAGTTGTATTTGACGAGCCTATCTTCTGCGATAATACAAGTGTAATAAACATTTCAAAGAATCCAGTGATGCATTCAAGGACAAAGCATATATCTATTAGGTATCACTTTTTAAGAGAGATGGTAATGGAGAATGAAGCGAAGCTTGAGTATGTTTCTACAAAGGATCAGATTGCTAATATATTTACTAAGGATCTTCCTAAGGATACTTTTGAGTATCTTTGGGATAATTAGTGGGTTATTGCCCCTCCTTTCTTGAACTAGATGCATATAGAGGTGCATCAATCCAGTGGATCTATGGATCTATCTCTTTTCTCAACTGATGTTAGCGGCTACCTCTTAGAGGGAGTAGGTAGTGTCATTGTGTTGTTGATTTAGTTGGGTGTACTCCTAAGGGGGAGTATTCAGAGCAGTAATTTTGGTTTAGTGTTAAAGAGGGAGAGCAATGCAAAGCATTTTTTGTCCTTTTCCATTGATGTCAAAGGGGGAGAAAAGAATCATGTGAAAAAGACAGAAAGTTGTTGACAAAAATAAAGAGACTCTTGTAAGGGGGAGAAGTTTCAAGAATATTGTGTAGGATATCTAATAAAAAAAAAAAAAGAATGTTTAGAGCTGTTGTGTGGTCTTTGGTGGATTTTCACATTTTGTGTTACCATCCATGACAAAGAGGGAGATTGTTGCAAAAATGATGGTGGTGTCATTGATGACAATAGTAAGTTTGTTGACTAGTCTTTTCATTGATGTCAGCTATGGGATGAAGATGTTGAGGACATTGAGAAAATTGTTGAAAGAGGAAAACAGGTTGTGCATGTGTAGTTGAGACCTTGAGGAAGTGTTGTGAGTACATGGAGTTATTCTTTTGTTGCAAAGTCTAAAGATGGGTTGGAATGAAATAATGAGTTGAGTTGATGTCTCTAGTACTTGGTTTCTGAGTGTTTTTGATAAAATTTTATAAACCGATTAAACTGTGTTGTGCAAATGTTCATAGTGTGCTCCAATATTATGCTCCATGTTCTTTCTATGTTGATGCTATAACTATGCGGTTCTTATAGGTTATTCAAGGTTGACAGAGGCTTCTATATTTATAATTTGGTTTTTTGGATTGTCATACAGTGCAAGATATTTTCATCAGTGTGTGAACCAGTTGTTCAGTGAATTTTTATGTTGTCTGGAAGAAATGTATTTTCTCCACATTTCTTCATTGTTTGGATTCAAGTTGTGCAAATTTGGAAAGTTTCTTATTATTTTTTTATCTTTCTGTGTTCACTTTTGTACTTGATTTGATATAGTGTATAGTGAGAGGTTCATTTATTAGTTTACAATTAAGGGTTATCAATTGTTCTAAGTTGAAGTATTTGTTGATGTGAGCTTGAATAAAATGTTTGATAAATCTTATGTAGTTTTTGGATTGTTTTGGATTGATTTCAAGTGAATTATGTTGTTCGAAACTTTTGGCTCGATCTAAGGAAGTGTGTACTCAATGTTTATGGTGTTTTGCATGAGTGTTGGCCGACCTTGTGTTTAACACTACATGTGAGGCTTGTGGAAGCATGTTGAAGTGTGTTGGGGTCTATTTGGGTCCTAATTAAGGATTTTTGTAGGTCGCCTTTCATTCCTATCCATCGCAGGAATGTTTAGGTGTTGACCTATTTCAAACTTGAATTTATAACAACTAATGGTTGACATTGGAGAAAGTTTTTGAGGTAAAGCTTGATATAAATATGTATGGTGTTGATGCAAGAGAGAGGAAAAAAAATTAAGAAGCAAGATAGATGCAAGATTGATGTGAGTGATGTGTGTGATGCAATATTGAGTAGAATAGTGCAAATTTCATGTTAGGGTTCCTAAAGTTAGTGAGTTGAAGGCATCCAAAATCTTTCATGTGAAGCCTGTGAAAGGTGCGAGCAATTATGGTGGACTCCTTGTTGCATTGAGAAGTGTTTTCTCTATGTAACATTATTTTTTTATCTTCTTGTATTCTTTATGTGGCAGTGATCCCTAGCTATGAAACTTTTTGGACAGTGTGTCATATTCTGGCAGTGAGCTCCTTTGTACCAGTTTTTCTATTACTTATATTGTGAGTTAATCCTCACCGTGGTTTTTCCCTCATTATTTTTTGCACATAAATTTGGTGTTCTCATGTGTATGGTGTTTTGATTTTAGTTTTTGTTATCTTCATTACATGTTTAATCATTCTAATAGAATAAGGTTTTAATTAATGCTTGTGGATCTGTTTGTTGTTGAGGGTTTTGAAGGTTTAATTTGCTACAACTGATTCACCCACCCCCCCTCTCAATTGTCTTGTTCATTTCAATAGTTTCCATGGTGGACAAGAATGGAATTTATTGTATTGTGATCTCATTTATTTGAAGATAATGTATACTTGGCCTCTCTTCTTGGTGGAGCTTTTTCCCGCAAGGGTTTCTTCACATAAATCTCGTGTTATGTGATGATCTTGTGTTGCTTATTTATGCCTCTTTGCTGATATCTTATGGTGATTTTATTCTTCATATATTTATGTTATAAGTTCACATAAGGTAGTGTTTATAAGCATGTTTATATTGGATGATTTTTAGCATCATAAAGAAGATGGATCCAATCATGGTAATTCCATATTAAGGCAACATAATTTTTAGATTTTCATATAAGTTTTAGATTTTCATGTTGTTGTAGTCCAAGCCTTGAATCTCATCCATTGTTTTCATATTTGGATAGAGATTGAATTTCTCAACAATTGGTATTGAACCTGTTTATTTCGAGCATCAAATATTAAGACAAATATTTTGGCTATTTGGGGTTTAAATATTTAAAAAAACTAGAACCTTAGAAACCCTAGATGGTGACAATATTTACATGGGAACAATATTGACCCTATATTATGCTTCAAACTTCATTATTTTCCCTAAAATGATAAATCCTAATCTATTCTACCTAAATCTAATAAACCCAAAAAATTACCCTTTTACATGTATATGGTCAGATTAAATACCTATTCATACATGGTTGGGTTTACAAATAAAAGATAGATAAATAACATTTTTAAACATTTTTTTTCATTCACATAATGCCTAGATTTACAAATCAAGTTCACCAATAGGATAAATGCCTAGAAACCTTCATTTATATTACATCTATATTCGAACTCATTACAAAACATAGCTAGGGAAATAATTGTAACATGAAGTACAATAGGATGTCTTAATAATTGAAATATCAATTGTACAAGCCCAAAATAAATTGGAAATACAATGTATTACTCTAAATACAACCTACAAATTAAACATTATTGATATCATTAAAGCTTTTCCACTAATAAAGCTTGATTGTGACTTGTATGTGAGATTGCTCCTTTTGGCAAAGAGGTTTTATTCTTTGGCATGAGATTTATGAGGTTGTCAACCCTCAACCTCCACACATCCATGGGTTTTTTTCTTAAAAATTATATTCTCAAACAATGAATGCTCACAATAATTTCTAGTTAGGGTTTGGTAGTTTCATTATAATAATCTTTCATTCAGCCTTTTAGCTTAATATATACCCAAAAATATGTTTTTACAACAACGGCCTCCATCTTGAGATCGATATGTGGTAGGGGCTACCCATACCTATTGAGTTCCATTTATGATTGAATTATTTTTATTATGCTTATGTGTGCAAAAAAGTGCTTGGGAGGCATGGAGTAATGTCCCTTGTGAACCACAACTATCCTTGAAAATAATGGTGATGGGTCCCTTAGGGTTTGAAACCTTAACTACCTGATTAATGGCAACCAAAGTCATCTTATTTGTTTGCATAATTAGATGTACATGTGGAACCTTATCCTCATTATTAAATGACACTTTTGTGCCTACTAGAACCCTTCTAGAAGATACATCATCAACTTGTAGATTAATAGTTGTTTGGTCATATAGGGAGGTAGATGGAGAAAAATAGTGAAAAGAGGTGGGAGTGTCATATTTTAGGTTTTTACGATACCCTATGATCCATGCCATAATTTAGGATTTGAGCTTAAAAAGGAGGCATGTTGGTGAGGGGAATTCTAACTCTTTGATGAGGGTTTGTGAAGGAGTGAGATTTGGAAAAGAGGTATGATTGTATGTGAAACTCTAAAGTCTCAATAGAAGAGGGAATGAAGGTGGGGAATAATTGAATGGCATAACAAGATGGAAAATTTTGACCCCAACAAAGATAGCGGAGAAAGTGTACTTGGGAGGAAAGTCATATTGGAAAGGGAGAATATGCAACTCAATCGGCTTATACAAAATTAGAAGGTTGTCCATACCTTCATATTTATAATTTGAGATCTTAGATAGACACATGGGGGATGAAGGGGAGGAACACATACCCAAGATGGGAACAAGTGAGATGTGAGAATCAAGAAATGAGAATTTTCTCATTGTATAAATTATAGAAAAAGGGGACATGACAAAATTTGTGGCAAGTAAATCAATGTGAGCCTAAAAATTTAAATAAAAATCTCATGTGATTCCTCGAGTTAAGGAAGATCGTAAAAGTAATGATAACATCAATCATTCTTCCTTAATGTATGTGAAAGTGGGCATGTGAAATAATGGTGGATAGCATGCTCTTAAAATCTGCTCCACTAGATATCTTACTAAATCAACATCTTTGGATTTCCTTTCCTTTTTAGGGTGAACTACAAAAATGAGAATCTTACTCATTTTAAAGGATGTCTCTATATGAAGAAGATTAGTCGCATTCTTGGAATTTCTCTTCATATTTTAATCATGATTCTCTAGTTTTTGTTGAATGAATTATGTGGATATTTGATATTAGTATTGCATTCCTTGCACCTCCCTCTCATCCTTAGTTGCAAAAGGTCCCTTCTCATTTATGATTTTTTATTGTGATTAAGTATAATCCCTAGGTGTCAAAAGGGTTGTGGTCAATTAGTAGGATCACTTGGTTCTCGTGTTGGAGATCAATGTATAGTTGTCCCCAAGGACATCTTAGTGCCAAAAGACTATGTTGGGGTGATGCCCCAACTCCAATGATAGTGTTTGGTAAGATTAGAGAGGTCGAAGGTGGAAATCAACGATGAACAAAGAGTAGCTACCATGCAAGAGGGGTTGAAGGAGAAAAGAATTCAAGCTATGGGAGCAAATGATGGTGAAATCAAGGAAAATGCCCTATGGGAGGAGAAATAAGGTGATCGGAAGGGAAGGTTTTCAATTCATGGGAGCATTACAAGAGGAGAAAGACAACAAGAAGGAGAGGTGTTCAACCCATAGGAGCACTATAGGATGAGAAAGAAGGCAAAATAGAAGGAGAGACATTTAAAATGTAGGAATACCACAATAGGAGGATTATGAATCTTAAAATATATAATTGTAGTGGTATCCCCCACTGGTAAAGTGTTAGTTAAAAAGATATCCCAATAAAATAAATTTTATAGGATGTGGGTTTCATGAATAAACCTTAACAATTCAAGGATAGGGACCCTAATAGAAACCCCCACTAATTGATCTAAAAAAGGTATAATTTCTAGGAATACAATGTTTATATTAGATTCCCCATATTTGTTTATTAGCCTTTACAATATGAGATGATTTTGTGGCTTTGTATTATCCATGGGTTGTATTCTAATGCATTCTAGTTTTTTTACAAAGTTTCCCATTCTCTAATTTGGCATATCAGCTCCTTTACTCTCATGCATCTCTCTTAACCCACACTTGAGTCTATCTCTTTTCCATGTAAATCCCAGTGCAAGTTTACATTAGAATAGATTAGAGATAAGCTAACCTTCTGCAAATGTTGCTTGAATGGTCAAGCTAGCCAAGCTTCATAGTAAGATTTCAAACCTCAACTCAAATTAAATTAAATTAAATTAAAGACTAAGGCAAAACATTTACAACATCTATACAAAGTGAGATAAAGCAAAATTATAGAAGTATATTGAAGGGCTTGTAGATTAATTGGTTAGAATGGTGGTATGTTCCTCGGTAACACCATTCATTAAGATTAAAATATCAAAAGGTACAATTGGGCTAGCCTCGAACCCTAGGTAACTTTGATGGACTAGTTCACCTACTCACAATGGCATAACCAAAGGACAACTTTTGGTTTACATATAAGCCTACTCATCATGTTATCACCTACTTATACCAATATCTAGATAATCCAAAAAAATCATCAAAAAATACAAAAAATATGACATACATTTTCATTCATTACTCCTAACCACATGCCTCTTGTTTCCTAGAAAAAACATACTTAAAACCTAAAAGACAAATAGTATACAATAAATATATGCATACTCATCATATTGTCCTTTGCTTATACATATATCTACATAATCCAATTATTCCCACCAAAAAATACAAAAAGCTACAACACACACTTTCATTCCTTACTCCTAGTCACATGCCTCATTTCTTGAAGAAAAATATATTTAAAACCTAGAAGACAAATATTGTATGATAAATATATGTCTACTCATTATGTTGTCACCTGATGATACTTGTATCTATATAATCCAATCAAAACCCACCAAAAAATACAAAAAGCTACGACATAGACTTTCATTCCTTACTCCTAACCACATGCCTCTTACTTCCCGAAGGAAAATATATTTAAAACCTAAAAGACAAATATTGTACAATAAATGTATACCTACTCCTTATGTTGTAAGTATCTATATAATCCAATTATTCCCACCAAAAAATACAAAAATCGGCTATCATTCCCCACTTCTAAACATGTGCCTCCCCATTCCCAAAAACAAATATATTTCATAACTCAAAAAGACCAAACAAATAGAAAAACCTTACCCACGTGCCCTTCATTTCCAAGGGATAAAGGGCCCAAAATCATTATGGGCTCCAAACATATGGCCCGGGTCACGTGATATACAAACCATTTCCAAGAATAAGGATTTACAAGGTACATTGTGGGACAACCCTATATATTCCCAGCGTATAATGAGGTGAAGTAGGAAGGAAGGAAAAAGGCAAGTCTCGCCTACCTTTCTTGTCAGCAAGAGAATGAAAGAGAATCCAGAATACCCAAGCAGGGCAGGGCAGGGCAGTCCCCCTGGTCCGGGCCAGGGCGCAGTCCCACTGAAACTTCACTGTCACACGTGCGACAGTGCACTGCGCGTGCACTGCTAAAATCATGCCCCCTCCCCCCTACAACAGTTTTACCTCAGACTGCACTATTATTAGCCATATGAGGTAACTAGGCGTTTCAAGTTGACATTATCATACTTTATTTATTTCTGTCAATAGGTTTACTATCAATATGATTACCTATTTTCAATTATTACACAACATTATTCGCCCACCAAGGGCCATCTTACCTTGCTATCTTGGTGGCTATTTGTTGGTTATAATTCATGCCCATTGTACCCTATGAGATGCACGAGATGTGTAGGTGGTACATTTTTTAGGCATCCTAACCTAAATCTAACTACACTATTGAGCTTAATTATATAGAAAACCCTAAGCTCAACTATAAACTTGTGAGTATTTGAGCACTTTTTTATGGGGGCTCGGAGTTTTTCTCTTGGAATAAAATCTTAAAAGTATTTACAAAGCCCATTCACTTGTTTGAGGTTGAAGATTGAATCATTATACCTTTCTTGTGCTTTATGCAATCCAAGGTTTGTGTTTTCATGGTAATCTTGTGAAAGTTGAGTCTTTTATTGGTCGCAAGTACCCTATGCAATGGTACCATTGTGTACCGACAATGGTAATACCTTGTGGTTTTTGGTCGCGACCATTGTCAATTGATTGTCTATGAACCAATAGTTTTATGGTATTATTCAATGGTTTCTTGGCTATACCATGCATATAAATATTCAAATATACCATAATATTTGCAAAATACCACCTCTAGATCCACTATCATATTTGGCATTGTATTCCTATATGTAGTATCCATCCTCTACCAATATTATAAAAAAAGTAACTTGTGCCAATACCATTTATTTTATGTGAATGGAATCTTGGACTATAGGAGCTATAGGCTTGGGATTTATAACCATGTCATTTTCCAAATAGTTGTATAGACCCTAGCACATGGACTAGCCACATCACCTTTATGATTGTAGCTAACCATCCTACCGCATCAAGTGTTTACATCGTTTGGCAACTTGGCTACCACCTCACTATTGACCATACATGTTGACATCATGCTTTGTTGATTGGGAACCACTTACGTAGTGCTAGCATCACCTATACATAATTGATATAGTGTTGGCATTATCCTTCATTTATTGTGGAGAGGTCCCTTCTCCATTAAAACTTTCATTTTTGCACCCCAACTTTAGAGGACCATATCTTAGTCATCTAGAGGCCTATTTATGTGCATTTTTTTATTCTAGATATTTTTTGCTAGCTATTTGCTTGTATCTATAGCTAGTTTCTAAATTTGACTTCCTATTTTTCTAGTATTTCAATTTTATCAAATATTTTATTTTTCATTTGTGTTTTTTGAGACTTAAAACACTCATAAGTTTCATGAATGAGATCCTTTTCGAGCCCCCTTTTTAAATTTGATATTTTTTGAGTTCTACATTTTAATGTAATTTTTTATTCCTATTCTACAAGTGCATTGTACTTTCAATATATTTATCATTTTTAGGTCTCTAAAAAAACTATATTAAATATTTGCATTATAAACGCATTAGAATAAAATGTCAAGTTATTTAATTACAAAGGGGTCATTGCACCAATTTGTAATAGTGGGTTACATTATGTCTTTTTATTTTTCTACACTCTCTCTTCATTGTGCACTGTTGATTGGTTACATATTCCTCTTCTTACTCCATATAATTACTTCAAATGGAGATCTAAAATTATAATCATGTTTAGAAGCAAATGATTATTTAGGATTGCTATGGGTATAACAATAGAGACTACTTTAAGTGTAAAGAAAATTAAGTGAAATAATAGATGTTATGAGGCATATATGGCCTTTTGTGTCTATCTATATCTCCTAACTTACTCTTTCACATTAAGTCTTTGGATTCACCCAATAAATTTTGGAATACTTTGGCTAGTTTGTTTTTAGAAATGAGATTATTTAAGAGGTCATCAAATGGAGGATAAGCCCATTAGTTTGAGCCCTAGAAATGTTGACACTATTCAAGAATTTTGTACTAAGTTTAAATATTTAAGAATGTAATTGAAATAATGCGGGATTAAAAAAGAATACACTCAATTGATCCTTAGTATTATGTCTAAGTGTGGTCCCTATTACTTAGTTTTGTTTCTATATTCCAGGCCATTAAGGGTGCCCTCAGGGAAATATTGGTCATGCAATCATTTAATGATTTTGCTACCACACTTACCAAGGAGCATAATAAGCTCATGCAAATGAGTACTCTAAAATTCTCTGTCACATGTCTTGGCTACAAGCCAAGATATAAAATATCATAGTTTTTGGCAACAAGGAAAAGAAATAGAAAAAAATGACAAGAAGGAAAAAAGATTAAAAATCCACAAATTCCAAAGTAGCATGTGATTCCTCTTCAAAAGGTGATAATCCAAAGAAAGAGAAGGTCAAATTTTCTTATTTTAAAAGACCTGATCATGATGAGCATAAGTCTTTGAAGAAGTAGATTGATCATCACCAACACATTCTTGAGAATAATTCCATCAATGTTATTTATTCAATCAAATAGAGTTCATAAAATAAGGGGTCTTCTAAATCAAAGGATAGTAGTAAAATGAAAGGAAAGGGTAAGGCCCTTGTAGTATTTGTACCTCCACCTTTCAATTGGATGCTTAGTTGTGGTGCTTCTCACCACATTATTTCTTTGTGAGATGAATGTGTATCTTTGGATCCATGCTCCATGCCACACATATTGATGGGTGATGACACTCCAATTGAGGTAAATGGGAGAGGGTACATTGGCATGGCTAACATGACCTTTTAGAATGTTCTTTATCTTATTTTTAGCTTTGAATATTACTCACACTAATTTTAGTAAATAGGTTTATTTCACTCCTAATATTGTGTTTATTTGAAAGATGCATGATAATTCCTTAGTGTAAATTGGCAAAGTGTATTGAACCAATATTATTATTTTTTCTCACTTTGTTCATGATTATCATTTAATCATACTTCTCACCCATTCCAATGATGTGAGTAAATTGTATCATGAGTGGTTCTCCATAAATTATTCCATGGTTTGTAAGATAAAAATATATATCTATGGCCTTCAGTAGGCCTTGAAAGCTTGGTATGCCAATATATATTTATTCATTCTCATATTTGGATTCTTAATATGTCATTTTGTTCTAAACATCTACATCTTACAACAAGATGGTTCTCTTACACTTCTAATTTTGTATGTTAATGACACTAATCACAAGAATCTTTGTATCCTTTATTACAACAATGAAAACTACCTTTCATGATAGTTTTTCTATGAACAAAACAAGTTTGTTTAATTTTTCTTAAGATTGATTTTAGTCTACTTCTAGTATTTGTATTTCACAATCAAAGTATACACTTGATTTTTTTCTCATGGTTGCACATTGTTGACTATAAACTTGCTCTACCTCCCTTTATATTTGGATTCAAACTTAAGGCACAATGTTCTTCACCATTGGTTGATGCTACCTTATATCAACAACTTGTTAGTATCCTCGTATGACTGACTCACACATAACCTAACCAAGTGGAATCTCCACTACATACAAGATACTCATATTTATGGGATTTATTATTCAATATGTATTGATATTTACTTGATTGTGCATACTAATTCAAACTAGGTATGTAATTCTCAATATCTCAAGTTTACTTTGAGCTACATTCTCACTTGATTCAAGTCTTATATGTTGGTTGAGTAAGAAGCAAAATTTTATTGTTTTATAATTTCACTAAAGCTAATTATTTTTGGATTTGGATGCGCCACTAAGGCCATTTAGATTCATCACATTCTCACTAAGTTTAATATCTAATTTAGGTAGTCATCTACCATTTATTATGATAACCAAAATGATATTCAAATTTCATGAAATATATCCCATCATCAATATCCAAGCACACAAAGGTTCATATTCACTATATTTGGAGCTTATTCGTGGATAGGTAATTAATCTATGATAGTACTTGACTACTAAGAAAATTGCTAACATCATCACCAACCATTTATAAAAATCAATTTTCTTCATTTATGACCTTTGTTGGGGGTGTAAGAGGCTATTTCTAGGGGGCTACATATTCTCCTCTCTTCCTCTCTCTTCTTTGGAGTGTTTATTTCTCTATATTTTGGGGGCTTATTTATCTTTTCTTAGAGGGAATCTTCTCTATAGAAGAATTTTTATGGACATGGACATCTCATCAAGCTTTATTTTTCTAGACCCATCTTTTCACCCATGTAAGTTGTGCATAAGGGGAGAGTTAGAGTATTTCATGTATTTTTACTACACATTTATGTTGGGATAGGTGTGTCATACACCTTACAATTCTAATATTTAAAATTAATTAATTAATATTATATTTAATTTATTATTTGTGATCCCACATACAAAAGGGCATCCCACTTATGATTTGGCCATTATGACATTTTTATGCCTTATTATGATGTGTATAATGGTGTGTAAGAGAATATTTTATCTTTAAGGATGAGTAAGAGCATATATGATGAAGATAATGCATGATTTTTGTGATGTGGTAAAAGAGGATCTAGGGTTTAAATCACATCTCTTCCTACGTCACAATGGAAAGAACTAAAATTCATCTCAAATACCCACTTGGATACTAACTTCAATGGAAGATCCATAATGGGGGATCAAGGTTTTAGTTCTTTATGTTTTGGAGGGGTTTATTGATTGATTAATTGATTGATAATTTTCCTTAATTTGATAATATAAATATGTGCCTAGGTTAACAATGAAAATGCAGTAATATGCTATGATTGAACTAGAAAATACAAAACTAAAACACAAAAAAAGAGTTCAAAACAACAAAGGGAAAACATAGAGGAACTTGGCATGTAAATTTGAGCTTGATCTAGCTAGACAGGGGCATTAGCGCAAAGACCTAGAAGTGTAGACACTCATAAACAAGTTTTAGATCTTAGTTGGTCCCTATCTATAGGCTCTTCCATTTTGGAATCAGTGTCAAAGTTTCATCTATCGTTGATAAATTCCACTTTCCCTAATTTGTTGACTTGTAGGACTTGATTGAGCAATTAGGTCTTCAATCCTCTCCCAAATTTGCTTCAAATCTATAAACTGCACACATGAAATAAGGGGAATGGTTGTGTTGTATAGGGGGTATCCTAATTCAAACCCCATTTTGGTATTTCTACCTTCACAATTAGTATGATGATGTAAAAAAGAGCTTACCCTTGGTCGAGCAAAGGCTAATGGATAAACAAGTGACAAATTGACAATTATTGCAACTTACCACTTAGATCTACATTCCTTGATGGATTGAAGTCATTGTAATCATCACCTTAAAGGAGAATTAGATTCTTGATTTTAGTTCCTACAAGTGTTAGTACTCACAAAAAAAATGGACATGAAACATGAAAAAACTCACATCAAAACATGATGCATTGCTAACATGATGCTTGACTGAAATAACACTACAATAATTATACTCGTAATTTCTCAATTATTCTCTTCAAAGTGATAGGATTGCTTAGGAAACTTGGTAGGATTAAAATAGTGAAAAAGACACATATTTATATGTAATTCTTTAATTTCCCACAAATCAATTATCAATAGCTAACATATTATTTTGAATTTCTAAATGTTAAAATGTCGATAATGACATGTGAATTAGGGCCAAAATAGGATGGATAGGGGTGTTAGCACCCTAGTGCAAACCTATTTAATGGATTTGATAAGCATTGAATAAATATTGATCAAAAATCCCCAATTCAACTCTAATTTCCTAAAAGATTATTATAAAACGGGTACATTAGAAGCATAATTGGGTCCAAGAATTTAGGAGGGAGCTAAATCTAGGGTGAAATTTTAGGGTGACAATTTATGATGCTAAATTTATCCCCCACTTTAGCGAAAGCATGAACTTACGATCATGCTCACACTAAAGTAAGGATAAGCCAAAAAGGGTTCATTTATACAAACATTGAAGAGATAGGATGACATTGAATCTAGGGGAAGTGCTAGCCTCCAAGCTCAAAATCCTGTCACAATAGTGTAAGGACAAAGGAACACACACATGAGGTTTAATACATCATGACAAACATGAAACATACAAAATGAAGACACAACATAATGCCACATAATGTGAATGTATGCAAACACAATGAAGATACAAGGAAAACACAATGAAAACATAAATCAAAAACAAAGAAAACACACCAAAACACAAGGAAAACACATAACAACACAACACAACACAAAAAACATGTAAGGTTAGTACTAAAATGGATTGAGTTGGTAAGGTAAAGAGACCTTAGTCTTATATTTTTCTCAAATACTAAATGTCATCTCTCGAATATGATGTTAGAAAAAATGGTGCTCTCATAAGAACCAACAAGTTGCATTATGCTAGATCACTCATGAGCTACATAGATCTAATAGCTAGCAAGTTACATTATGTTGTGTGTCCATACAATATGATGGGTTTCACAAGGCTAGAAAGTTGTGTTATGCTAGTTATCTTATGAAACACATGGCTCCACTAGAAATTGGATCAATATTTAAGGAAATTGCTTCGAGTTATTGAGTCAGTGGATAACAATATAGTATTTGAGTCTGTACATGGTTCTATGATTTTTTGGATAACTTAATGTTAAATCTTTCAGGGAAAATAATGTTTGTGTAATGTAGAGTAGTGTATGTATGTGAGGTTGTGAAATTGACAACGAAAAATTGGAATATCTCTTTATAAGCTTCATGAAAGCAATTTGTCTATAAACTTATTTGTAATCATCTATAAAGAACTCTATAGTTGGTGCCACAACTCATGTTAGGTTGGTACCTCTTGTTCATTGAGTTGGTTTTCTATTTGTGAGGTTGGTGCCTCTCAATAGTCTGGTGCTTATCAGTTTGTCTTGGGGATTGGTGTCTCCAATAGGTTGGTGCCTGCAAATTTATTGTAACATTTAAATTTCATTTTGAGGTTGGATTTGGACAGTAGATCCAAGCAACTCTTCTCACCATGGTTTTTCCCTTTAGGGTTTCAACATAAATCTAGTGTTGTCTCATGTTAATGTTTTTATTACTATTTTTTATTTTATTGATAATGCTTTGATGATTCACTAGTGCATTGAGTAAATTTAGAATTTAATGATATACTAATTCACCCCCCTCACAATATACTTGTGTATTCAAAAATTGGTATTAAAGCTAAGTTCCTTTGTGTAGCTTAATAGTCAAAGGTAGATCTTGGATTAGAACACATGGGAGGTCATAATGGATCACACTTAAAAAAGGCACCATAGTTTGATGGCACAAATTATTCCTTCTTGAATATAAGGAGGGAAGCATACATAACCTCATTACAGTTTGATGTTTGAAAATATGTTGTAGATGGTTATATTGCTCCTGAAAAATCCTCCAACAAATTAGGTGGATAAGAAATCATGTGAGTATAATCCTAAAGCTAAGAATTCTATCTTGAGTGGACAAAAAAATTCTGAATTTGTCAAAGTAATGCACTGCAAGTTTTCTAAGGACATTTGGAAAAAAAATTATAGCATCTATGAAGGTAATGATAAGGCCAAGCAAGCCAAGATAAAAACTCATAGAAGCATGATTTAAAATGTGAAGATGAGAGAAAAGGAGAATATTTTTTATTACCTACTCTGAGTGGATTAAATAGCTAGTGCTAGATCAGAGGACTGGGTGAAGAATTTAAAGGACTAGAAATTGTCAAGAAGGTACTCAGATCTCTCTCCCCAAGGTATGATGCAAAATTTTTTGCTATTAAAGAAGCTAGAGATTTGAATAAATTTTATATGGATGATCTGTTTGGATCTCTCATTGCCTCTTAAACGAGGAATAGAAACAAAGAAACATCAAAGAGAGAAGCTACTTTCAAAGCATTCAAAAAGAAGAAGGATGAGGAATCTGATCCATGTAATGATTTTGAAGATGAGGAAGCTAACTTTGTAAGGAAGTTGAAGAAAGGCTCTAACAAGTATAAAGTTAAGTTACCTTCCAAATGTGTCAATTGTGGTAAAGTAGTTCATTTTTCCTCTAAGTGTCCTCTTGGAGAGAATCAAATTAATGGTTAGTATAAAATTAAAAGGAAGAAATTTCATAAGAACAAGAAGAACCTCTATTCAAAAGAGGACAATAACTCATCTGAGGAAATTGATCAATGTGATTTTGAAGAATAAAGAGAAGAAATTATTTTCATGGCCATGGAAGTTATAAAATATTAAGACAATCATGAAGGAGATGGTGAAGACATACATGATCTTGATGAAGAAGAATGTGAAGTAGATCTAGAGGGAGAACTTGTCTTTGCATTAACTAATATGAAATCATAAAGGAAATAAAATCATAGACTCAAGGGGAAGCTTGAAGAATCTGAAAATATGATTATTGATATAAAAATTTAGATAGAAGAGACAAAGAGAATAGAAGATGTCTTGTCAAAACAACTAAGAGAAAAAGAGAACTGTGAAAGGCTTGAGGCAGAAATTGTCTCTAAGAAAATATTTTGAAGAAGCTCAGTGTCAATTGAACAAAAGGTTCAAGTATGAAAAGAGTACTAAAATTCTAGATGAGGTCCTAAGCTTCCAAAGGTCACCTTTTATCAAGATTAGTATTGGTTTAGTAAAGGTCATAATACAATTACAAAGTAATATAATGAGGATGCCTCAAATAGTTCAAAGAGTGATCAATTCAAGGAGATTTAAGATAAGAAAAATGAAAATTCCCTTACCAAAGTCAAAAATCAAAAGAGAAGATTTAGAGATCCACCTTTTGTAAGGAAATCCTTCAAAACTAGGTCAAATTACTCATTCTCTGGCTATTGTTTTACTTGCAATAATTTTGGTCATAAGGGAGTAGACTATAGAAGATTTCATATAAGAATAAATAACCTTGTGAGAAAGAATCCATTTGATCTTTTAGTTGATTTCAATATCATATGTTACAAGTGTAACAATTTTGGGCACAAAGCATAGTTTTGTAGACGTGACTTCCAAAAGCCTCCTAGATAGGAAAAGAAAGAGAATGTGGATATTTCTTCTAGTCAGAAGGAAGAACCTAAAAAGAAATGTAAATTAAAGAATGAAAATTAGAAGTTTGATAAATCAATGATTACTCAAACTATATTTCATGCTCAATAAAATCCATGGGTTATTTACAATGGGTTCTCTAGTCACATCACTGGAGATAAAAGTAAGTTCATCAACTTAAAGAAGTGGAATAATGGCTCAATTAAATTTGGTGATAATACTACTACAAGGATTTATGGAAAAGGATCTCTAAGCATTGATGGAAGATCTAGGACAGATGATGTTCTTTATGTTGAAGGACCAAAACATAATCTTATGAGTGTAATTTAGATGTGTGACAAAGGCTACAATCTCACATTCCATGCTCAAGGATGTGAAATTAGGAAAAATGGAAATATTGTTGCAGAAGCAAGTAGGCTAGAAGGAAATATGTAAAATCTCACTAAATTCAAAGGAAGAAGTTGTCTTTTGGGACAATCAAATGAAAGTTAGCTATGGTATAAAAGAATGGGGCATATCAACTTTGATAACCTTGTAAATATTTATTCCAAGAATGTTGTAAGAGATATGACAAAAATTACTAAGCTTGCAAGCACCTTCTACAAAGAATGTCAAATAGGGAAACATTCAAGAGTAAGATTCAAGACAAAGGAGCACTTTACTATAAATCCATTGGAGTTAATTTATATAGACCTATGTGGACCAACAAAAAATAAGCCATACATGGAGAAAGGTATTTTGTGTTATTTATTAATGATTTCACTAGAATGACTTGGGTATATTTCTTAAGAGAAAAGTTTGAAGCCTTTAGTAAATTTAAAATTTGTAAGGCTATGGTTGAAAATGAAATGAGATCAAATATCAAATTTATAAGGTCTAATAGAGATGGTGAGTTTACTTCTAATGATTTTGAAGACTTCTATGAAAAACATGGAATCAAAAGACAATATTCTACTACTAGAACTCCTCAACAAAATGGAGTAGTAGAAAGAAAGAATAACAGTTCAAGAGATGGCTCAAAAAATGATGAATGAAGCCAAATTTTTTGATATATACTAGAGAGAAATAATTCATACTTTTGTGCATATTCTTAACAAAGGACTCATAATATTTAATGGCTACAAGACACCATATGAGCTATAGTATGATAGACCTGCATCTATCAAACACTTTAGAATATTTGGAAGTAGATGTTACATCAAAAGTGATGAAAAAAATTGGGCAAATTTGAGTCTAGATCAAATGAAGGTATCTTTCTTGGCTACTCATCAAAGAGCAAAGCATATAAATGTTACAACAAAATCTTGCATAGAATTGTTGAAAGTATAAATGTGAAAATTGATTAGGATCTACATTATTTACCATCAGTTAAAGGGGATCAACATTTTGAACAATCAGTCAATGCAAATGAAGAAGATAAAAATTTAGAAGAGTTTGAAAGTATAAAATCTCCAGCTAGGTATGTTAAGAAAAATTACTCTGAAAATCAGATTCTTGGAGATAAGAATGACAAAATTATGACTAGGAGAAGATTAGCAAGAATGAATGAATAATTAAATCTTTGTCTGTTATCTAAGGTTGAGCCTAAGAATTTTGCAGAGGTTAGAAAATATGAGAATTGAATTGCTACAATAGAAGAAAAATGGATTGAAAATAATGGGACTTGGGAACTTGTTCCAAGACCTAAGAACAAAAATGTAACTGGAACCAAATGGGTATTCAAAAATAAATTGAATGAAGATGGGAAGGTAATGAGAAATAAGGAAAGATTAGTTTGTAAAGGATATGCTCAGGTAGAAGGTATTGATTTTGAATCAAATTGTGCTTCTATGGATAGATTAGAAGCAATTAGGATGTTCTTGGCATACCCAATCTATAAGAATTTTAAGGTATACTAGATGGATGTCAAATCAGCATTTCTAAATGGAAATCTTGAAGAGGAAGTGTATATTGAGCAACTTGAAGGGTTTCAGTTGTCTGAGAGTGAGGATTATGTTTGTAGATTGAAAAAGGTATTGTATGGACTAAAACAAGCCTCTAGGGCTTGGTATTCTAGATTGGACAAGTACCTACAATAACAAGGATTCAAAAGAGTGATTGTAGATAGCAATATTTATATCAAGACAGAAGGTGAGTATCAATTTATAGTTTTTATCTATGTTGATGACATTATTTTTGGTGATAGAAATGAAAATACATACAAAGAGTTTACAAAAGAGATACAAAAGTAATTTGAGATGTCTATGCTTGGTGAATTATCTTTCTTCCTTGGTTTGCAAATTGCTAAGTCAGATAAGGGTATTTTCATATCACAAACCAAGTATGTCAAGGATATGTTGAAAAAAATCAAGATGGAAGATTACAATCTAGTTAATACACCAATGGTAATAGGATGTAAGCTAAGCAAGGATGATGAGTCACTTGAAGCAAATCAGAATCTTATAGGTCAATGATTGAAAGTTTTTTGTATTTGACTACATCTAGACCTAACATTATGAAAGTTGTGTGCATAGTAGCAAGATTTCAGGTAGCACCTAAGGAAACACATGAAAAGGAAGTAAAGAGGATTTTTAGGTACTTAAAGAACACCATTGACTATAGTATGTGGTATCACAAAGATGATGATTTCACTCTAGCAACTTATACAGATGTTGATTGGGTAGGAATTATTAATGAAAAAAGAGTACCAGCGGTGGTGCATTCTTTTTTGGTGATAGACTTGTTTCATGGCTAAGCAAGAAACAAGATCTAGTATCTTTGTCTATAGTATAAGAAAAATACATTACCACAACATCATATTGCACTCAAGTGCTTGGATAAAATAGAAATTGAAGGATATTAAAATTGAGTATAATTAACCTATTTCCATTCTTTGTGATAATACAAGTGCAACTAATATTTCAAAGAATTCAGTGATGAATTCTACGATAAAGCACATTTCAATCAAACATCATTTCTTGAGAGAAAAGGTTAAAGATCAAGAGGTCAAATTAGAAAATGTAGTTACTCAAGAGAAGATTGCAGATATCTTTACAAAACCTCTTCCCAGGGAGAAATTTGATTATCTCAAATAGAAGCTAGGAGCAACAACTCCTTCCTTTTAGTAAACAATCAGATGAAGCACAGGTTCAAGGGAAGTACTTTTCTACTCTACCCTAGAGTATTTCCCTTAGGGGGAGTGTTGCAATGAGTTGTTGTTACTAGTAACAAAGAGGGGATACTGTGATATTTTCATACTCCTTTATCATTGATGTTTATAAAAATATCTAGAGATCTAAATAGGGAGAGCTATATGAAAGGGGGAGAGGATTCAAAAATTCAGTGTGTGTTTCCATCAATGAAAAAGGGTGAGATTGTTATAAATTGTTGTCATTAATGTCAAAAGGGAAAAATATCATCATTGGTGTAAAAGATCTACATTATGAGAGATTATTTCTTGTGCTGGTCCAGGTTCATGTCTTATCATGGCCTAGGAGTGTTTTCTACATGCAAAATAATAGTTTGGACCTCTTTGTATTGCATCAAGGTTAGCATTTCATGCCTTGATAGGGTTTTTCCCTAGTTCTCCAAAACCCTAAGTTTTTTGTCTAGGTGTGCATAATTTATCTTCTAATTTTTTGTTTATTGTATATTGGTTGTTCCTAGTCAATTAAGATGAATTATTCCCCTAGGCATCATTGGTTCACTAGCCTTGATTCTAAAATTTTTTCCCTTTGTCTAAAGTTAATAATAATTTAGTGATAAAATGTATGGCATTGGTGGGATAGGCACCGTCAAACTTACACTCACCCATGGGAGAAATAGTGGGCCCTATTTTTAGGCTTCTTGTTGCATGTAATTGTGACAAGTGGTGATCTTCTACGAACCTACACAAAGAGAGAAGGAAGGAAGAAATTCCTATGAAAGCATCGCTAGGTAACACATATAAAATACAGGCCCAAAAGGATAATTTTCTCATGGATATAACACATGTTGTGTCTGCTTATTTGCAAATATTATGGTGGGTCTTTTTTCTAGCTATGTGGTATTGTGGGAGGTTGACATGTGGCAGCTTTTTGCATACCCGCAAGAAAAAAAATGATAAGAAAAAATTTATGCGATGTTGTGAAAGGTCGACATGTGATAGTGTTTCGAGTTTCTACAAGTAAAAAGGAAATAAAAAAATTGTGTGCTGCAACAGAAGGTTGAAACATGTCTAGGATGAATTATCAATGTTAGATCAGATGGCTACCACACATCCATGGAGAAGAGAGAAAAGGTTATGTGGAAGCTCAGAATGCTGACATGTGGCTATGTTTCGCTTGTATACAAGTAGAAAGAGACATAGGAGAGAGAAAATTGTGGGGGCTTAGAGTTTTGAGATGTAGCCATGTTCTACTTTTTTGCAAGAAGAAAATGAGAAAGTACTATGAGGGCACCAAATTTTGACACGTGTCCAAGACTTTTCACTAGTAGCTTTACATAATTATGGAAGATCGATGTGTGTTCATGGTGATATATGTTGAGATAATTTTCAACATGGTATTGTATTCTCATTGGTTGCATCTAATATTCACTTGTCATAGGTATCTCAATTTAAATGTGCACTATTCATTTTTCTTGCAAAGATCAAAGATCAATGGCTTTGATTCAAACGTGCATAATGGCTAGCTACTGGTTCCAAATTTGAATTGCATAGGTTGGCATGGTAGTTATTGTTAATAATTTCTATAAGCCAACTTTCTTTACACCAAATGTGCTAATTTTTGGTCCTCACCAACATTGTAATATATTCTATCAACCCAGATCGATATTTAAGAAAATTGTTTTGAGTCGTTGAGTGGGTGGGTAACAGTACAGTCTTTGAGTCTTTACATGGTTTTGTGATTTTTCTAAGCACTTCATGTTGAATCTTTCAAGGAAAATAATGTTTGTGTAATATAGAGCAGTGTATATATGTGAGGTTGTGAAATTGACAAGGCAAAATTGTAATATCTCTCTATAAGCTTCATGATAGTATTTTTTTTAAATTGTTCTATAATCATCTTTTAAGAACTTTGTGGTTAGTTTCACAACTCATGTGAGGTTGGTGCCTCATTTTCATTGAGTTGGTGTTCTATTTGTGAGGTTGGTGCTTTATAGTTTGGCTTGGGGATTGGTATCTCCAATAGATTGGTTCCTACAAATTTATTGTAACATATAAATTTTATTGTGAGGATGGATTCAGATAGTAGATACAAACACCTCTTCTCACTGTGGTTTTTTCCTTTAGGGTTTCCACATAAATATTTTTTGTCTCATGTGATTGTGTTCATGGATATTTTTATTTCATTGATGATGCTTTGATGGTTCATTGATGCATTGAGAAAAATTATAATTTAATGATATATTGATCCGCACCCCTCTCAATATACTTGTATGTTCAATAATTTTCACCATTAAAATATTAAATCCATTATCATAATACCTATCATCATAAAAAAATTAATAAATATTAATTTGTACATCTTCGAAGGAATATTTTATTTATAAGAAAGATATATTCTATTCATTTTTATATCTAAACTTGAAAATCAAAACTTTCTTTGTTATCTTAGTTTAAGATATTATTAATTATAGTTAAAATATATTTATATTTATGTCTAATATTTTTTTATTATAGAAAATTTTAGAGTAAATGAGTTAAGAGGATATATTACACCTTTCATAACTTTAAAAATTGGCATGTTGCAATATCTTTATTCCAAGTATTTTTTATTAATGTTCACCTTCTAATTTTATTGTGTGTCTTGATTTAATTAGTTTCTAATTGATTAATTATTATAAAAAATCTGTTAGAGTTTAGGTTCCCAACCTACTAGTCTAAGAAGAGGGGATTTTAAAAATAATTTGAAGTAACTAAAAAATTATGGTATATGATTTTTTAAAATTTTAGTCTTTTTTACAATCTACACTAACTACAACATCTCCAAGAAAAACTAGGAACAAAAAATTTGCATCTAGATTATCTTTGGTAATGATTTTTAATAGCCATAAAATATTTTCCCCCTCTCTAACAACCACCAAAAAAATGTCACAAAAATTGGCCTCCAAATTTAATGTGAAGATTCATTTTTTGAACACTACAATACAAAGATTTCATAGAATGACTTAGTAATCCTTCCTCTATCTTCAATGGCCTCACATAAAACCTCTCTTGTGTAGTCATAGTGAATATCAAAGTATTCACGCATAATCAAATTCTCTCTACATATCCCATAATAGGGATTCTCTAATATAGGGTAAATAGGTAAGTCACACCCATTCAGGAAGTTATCAAGCATTTTCATTAGATATTTATTATTTAAATAAAAAATTATTATTAAAGATAATTATTTTAGATGAATTAAATTTGAAAGGAAACAAAGGTGTAAAATATGCTTCCTCACTAATCTATGAGAGGAGGTGTGTTCAAAACTTAAACTAAACATACAATTACAAAAAATAACAGACACAAAATACCATAACACATATTTACGTGGAGAAAACCATTTTGGAAGAAATATATCCACACTCTAAAACATAATCTAATTGTACTATCAACAACAAGGATTACAATATAATCTCATGGGTATGCCCTCTCAAGAGTATACCAACATACAACTCTAGAGTAATTCCAATAGCATAATGATACATGAAAATCAACTATATATTCCATCCCAAGAAACCAATATACAAGTAAATATTAAACCACAAACCAAGAGTGGTTGCAAAAACCATGTACCAAATCAATACGTACTAGGTTATTTTTATAAGATTCTCTTACAATTGACATAACATGTCATAGAATTTTCCATATGAAACTCCTTGATTGGGCACTCATTTTTGTATATTTAAACCCACTCCAAGATGTCTTATGATCGAACAAAGTTCTAGGAGCATTTGGATGACATTTACATGGTCAAATCTAGGAAATATCAAAAACCTATTTTTTATATTTTATCTATTTTAATAATCTACATTTTATAGGCCTTCAAAGAATTGACAACCCTCCATTACTTCAAAGAGGCATGCTAGATTTGGATAATCCTCTCACCAAGACTACTTAGATCTTATAGAGTTATTTCCAATTCATTCATCTCAAATTGTGATAAAAACTAAGACTTCATGTCACAAATCGCATCCTTATTAATGCTAAAAAATAACATATTTGTAAATTAAAATGAAATAATAAGGAATTGATCA